>JAGXCT010036298.1:0-53317 GCA_022495035.1 Philopotamus ludificatus | reverse complement strand
TGTATTCGGCTCACGGCACACCAGTGTGCCGCGGCACACCGGTTGCGGAGCACTGCCCTAGAGATTTGATGATGTCAGACGTATAATAAATAAATTAGAGTTGTTGTTGATTCAGTATGCATTCAAATCATATGTGCACATATGATTAACGCAACAATGCACGTACGTATGCACATAATACCATCCTGCCAATTAAAATTCATAGTTAAACAGTCGTCATCAACAGCTTTAGATTTGATGTTTATACAATTTTGCAATATGTAAATTCGAAATACCCGATTCTATAAATTCAAGATGCCGAAGAAAATTAAATTGGATTTTAATTTAATCATTGAGAAATATATTTCCTTCAAAACTCGGTTGTTTTTTTAACTACAGTAAGTACTAGCTTGATTGATTGGTTCAGGAGATTTCGCTTAAATCGAAAAATCCCTCACGAAAAACTTAAAATCAAGCGTTTTTCTAATTCGAAAATATTATTTATTTAGTTATTTTAATTGTAATTATGAATTCTGCGTACATCTACATTCTTTCAAATTGGGTAGTGTTATCTGTAGTCCTATTATTTCCTACTTCTATGATGGTAGAGCAAACAATATCATCATTTTCAGCTTTTGACACTTTCGTAAACCGTTCAGGAATAATATCTTGCTCCTTAAAGTCAGCTAAACCGTTCCAGATCATATTTCAATAATCATCCATCTTCGTAGTTTTAAATTTGTGTGATTGTAAATTTAATTTCTCTACTTGTGAAAATCCATTAATGTTAATTAAACTCACGAAAACCTTTTTCTCTGGGTTTAAATTTAGTTTTTTGGTCATTTCGACAAGTTCTCTAATAATTACGTCAACTTCTTCAGTTTGTGTACTATAGGTAATTTATGTTTAAAAAAACCTTTTTAGGAAAAAATTAAGGCTTTTAGGATTTCTGCGATATATATTAATATGAAATGGTTTACATTTTGCGGCCTTTAGAGACTTTAAAACCTGGAAAAGATTTTTCTTATTGGGATATGTATAACCGATCTGCCATTTTTTTCATAATGGTTTATAGTATTATCGTCCATCAACACAATGTTAACAGACTATTTTTTTAAATCCGAATGTTCGAAATCACGTATTGTCGTCTTTAGAGCTTCTATTTATTAACACTTTTATGGCTGACTTTCTAATCCCTGTTTTTTCCGTTGTTTCAGGACGCTTACGGAGTTTTAAAATCCATTTTATCATAATTTGCCGGTATTTTGAGAATTAAAGAATAAATCTTGGATCTTTTTCAAAATTGGTTTACCACGTATTTTTTATACAATCGTAATACAGTAATACTCCTAATAGCGCGTGTTCCGATAACAAAAATTTCAAAATAAATCGCGGAATTCACCCTAATAACGCGAGCCCATTTCTGTAACGCATAGCTCATGGTATTCATGGTATTACTGTATGCTACTGTGGTTTAAAAAATAAATAAAGACTATTACTGATGGATAATGCTCCAAACCATCCAAATTAGCCTATCGACTTAAATTTAAACACTTACATCCTTGTTGAAATAATTTTCCTTCCACCCAACACTACGTCGTTAATTCAACAGACGTAATAACGTATACCCAAGACTCGTATAACACGGCTTTATACTACACGCGCTGATGAATTGTGAAATATTTTTGTATAACACGCTTTATATAACACGGTTTTAGAAAAAATCAATAATAAAAAATGAAAAAACATGCTTGATTTGTACGGCCATGGATCGCGCTATAGCAAATCATACTGGGCATGTCGAGACTTGTCAATTTTGTTTGTTTCGTTACTTTTATCAAACAAAGCCATCCTGTTCTAACAGAAAATTATTTCGTTACTTTTATTAGTTGAATTGTCTGCTAGTAAAGGATGGCTTGAAACTTTTAAGAAGCGATTCTCACTACATAATATAAAAACTCGAGGAAAAATTGCGTTGGCTAACATAGAATCTGCTAAAAAAAATATTCCCCAATTCGCGCGAAATTATAAAAAATAAAGTCTACACAGACCAGATATTCAAGGCGAATGAATGGGGATTGCCTGGAAAAGGTTGCCTCGTTGAACCTACATATCAAAAGCGAGAAACGTGCTAAAGTTTCGTAGTGAAAGAAGAATATCTTTACTTTTATGTTCTAATTCTGGAGAATTCAAAATGAAGCCATTGTTTATTAATCGGTCTTTAAACCCCGAGCACTGAATAGTTTTGACAAAATGAATTTACCTGGTTATTGGAGCCAATGAAAGGCTCGGACCACAAGTATAATAAGGTTAGTTTTACAAATGGTACCATATCACATGCGAAGCTTATAAGAGGATAAAGAATCTTGATTTTAAAATATAATTGATACTGTACAATGCACCGGTACATCCGATTTAAGACTTCCTAGTGTTGAAATATTATTTTTATCAGCAAACACTACGTCTATAATCCAGCATTTGGACCAAGGAATAATTTTAACATTCTGTATCTGTTAAATAAATAAATAAATCGACATCAAATTATTTCTGGATAAAGCTGTTGCCAGATATAGTCACTGCATAAAAATGTACCACCGATAGAAGTTGAATACCAAAAGACAATTAACATTTGTCGGAGGAGAAGGATTTTATGATGTGGATATTCAAGATATCAGAGAAATATTGGAGGGTCGCACGTTGAATGAAGAAGAATTGGTCAAAATGTTAGGTCAATCTACAACAATTAATAACTTCGGAAAGCAGTTGCAACGAATTAGCTACGCGTTTCACATTAAATACAATAAATGACGGCTTTGGATTGGCTGATAAATTTGAATATTTTTATATAGAAAATGATCATATAATTGTAATTTAAAGTTCAAGAGGGAATTAAAACAGAACTTGGCGTCTTATAACGATATACCGAGTCCTCTGACGATGAAAACTCACAACCGATCTCGAAAAAGAGTCGAACATATGCAATTGTATTATAAATATATATTGTTTCGATTATTTATTTAAAAATAAATAATATTAACTAACTTCGATATTTTTTTGGAACGCAAACCTAATTTTGTATGAATTTGATGATTACACGACGTTTTTGTGGAACCATATGACCGTGTTATATGATGCCTAGGTGTATTATCTTTTTTGCACATATCAACAACTAATTGATAAAACATACAGCGAAAACAGAAAAATATAACGTAATGGATTCATAGATAATATCGATTTTACTTGTTTACTAGAAGTTGGTGGAGGTATACAAGGGTTGCCAATAAGAAGAGCATATTTATTTTTTTTATTTATTTATTTATTTAAAGACAATGCGTGATTGGCATTACAGAATGACCCAGTTCGCCAATCACGCATAACACATAATAATACATGAGAAAAATAAATAACACAACACAACAACATATATTACAATAAATTGAAGAAAGAATTATAGAAATTTCATATAGGATATCAACCAAAACGGCTATATTTGACATCGAATATATCCATATTCGGCCAAATGGTTGAGCAAAGTAATAGCTCTGGCTACTGGAGTTCTGGAGTGAGCCTGTGTCTCGCCTTTGTGGAAGAAAAAGCTTACATGAACAGGTTCGATATGGTAGTGAGTGGCGCCCATAAGGACAACTCGCACGAGTACAAAGGGGTTATGTATTGCGCTAACCAATAGCTTGAAAGAAGTGCTGCAAATAAATCGATCTTCTTTCTCAAGGTTATATACCCAGGCAACCCTGCACCCATGCGCTGGGGTATAAACTTGGGTAGAATCCAAACTCCCTCATGTAGAGATACCTAAGAAATTTCTTCTGTATCTTCTCTAATCTGAGGGAATTCGAGGCGTCATAAGGCGCCCATATAATGGAACTTGATTCGAGCAAGCTCCGAAGACGAAGTACATCGTATGACACTCATTATGACTAAAGAATTACTTCCACGTATGTAGTGAGAATTTCTCAAGACGAAGCCCAACATTCTTGACGATCTCATACACACGTCCGATACATGTAAACTAAATTTTAACTTAGAGATCAAAACAAAATACCCAGATCTTTAACAGACGATTGCTTAGAGTTACGCTCCCAAGACTGTAATTAAATATAGTGGGCTCTTTTTGATCTAGAAAATGTCATTGTTTGTACTTTCCAATGCCAATGGAGACGATTTGAAGTATTGACCAACCGTGCAAAGAATCAATGTCCAGCTGCAACGAAAGGGCATCTTCCACTGAAGTAATAGATCGAAATATTTTTAAGTCGTCTGCGAAAGTGAAAATTTACATTGGAACACGATGAATATCATTTATAAATAAAATAAATAATAAGGTCCTAAATTCAGTCACGGAATGCCGGAAGGTGTATTGTATGTATACGACGTTTGAGTCGTATTTCTATGTGTTTCCTCTCTGAAGGTAACTCGAAGAAGCGTGCAGATTATCCGATAACCAAAACTGTCTAGTTCAGAATGGAGTCTGGCATGATCGACTTTATCAAACGCTTTTTTTTCAAAGTCGTTGTAGATAACGTCGACTTGAACCCCTTGTCCAATGAGCTTAGACCCAAAGTTTGAAAAAAAAAAAAAAAACCAAGAAAGGCCCGTGACTGTTGAGCATCAGGCCGAAATCCACGTATTGCTCGTCGATAATTCTACGATTTCAATATGGTTAAATGTGTATTTATGCAGAATCATCTCAAACAACTTGGCAGGTCCGGATAGAACAGCCACTGGTCGTAATTGGCGACATTCGACTTATCTCCTTTTTTAAATATGGGAGTGACTTTGGAAAGTTTCCACAAGTCTATCTAACTAATACGGCAGGACCAAGAGATGTAGATGAGCAGGATATTGAAGAGTTTCTGTTGAGAGCCTTTTCAGCGACGACCTTCAAAAACTAGCAAAACACTAGAAACTTTAAAAATATCGATTTTAAAAACGATGAGCATTTGCTACAGGTTGCTCATTTATTGCTGTTTTGTGTAAGAATTTTTTTTTTGAACCGTGTTATTTCAAAATCGTGCAAAAAGAGAATCGGGTATATACTGTATGTTTTGTATTTAAATTAAACGTGCAACTAGAATTCATCATTATTTCTTATCTAATATCAATATAACTGTATACTAATATTTCAAATGAATTCATACCACACTGATAATTCACGGTATTAGTCATAAACTGTGGTGGGAGAGAGTATAAAAGCGATTCCGGTCTGAGTCGTGTCTAGACCGGTGAAGTGTGCGGAGGTTACCAGTCGTGATGAAATAAAATGTGACAACATGTCGACATTGTCAATCTTAGTCAACTGTGCAATATGGGTGCTGTGTTTATTGATTGCCCTCTGCTTCTGGATGCTGAACCGCTTCCACTACTGGAAGAACAAAGGCGTACCGGGACCGGAGCCCGTATTTCCGGTAGGCAACATCAAAGAAATGGTCACCGGAAAACTACACGGAGGTCACCAGTTCCAAAAGCTGTATTTGGAGAACAAACAACACAAATACATCGGAGTCTTCATGTTTTATCGCACCACGTTCATGGTCAACGATCTCGAGATGGTCAAGACGTTCCTAGTGCGCGATTTCGTTCATTTCATGGACCACACGTTGCCATATAACAAAAAGTACGAACCTCTCGGAGGCCATCTGTTCAATGCCAAAGGCGCTAAGTGGAAAGGCATACGCGGGAAATTAACACCTGCGTTCACGTCCAACAAGATGAAATACATGTTCGAGACGATGGCGGAATGCGGCGACGATCTCAAGAATCATCTGCTAGCCGATGCTGTGACGGGAGCTGAGGTCGACATCAAAGACGTCATGGCAAAATTCACCACTGACATAATCGTGTCGTGCGCTTTGGGCATCGAGAGCAAGAGTCTCACGAACCCCGACGCCGAATTCAGAAAGATCGGACAGAAGTTGATGAGCTTGGATTTTCGCAAGGGCATGGTCGTATTCATGAACATGTTTGCGCCAAAACTGATTAATTATTTACCGCTCGCGTTCACGGATAAAGAAGTGTCTGACTTTTTCATCGATGCAATATATGCGGTCATCAAACACAGAGAGGACAACAACGTGCAGCGCAATGATCTGATGCAGTTGTTGATAAGGCTCAAGAATAATCAATCTATAGACGAGAACGAAGGTAAGCTACGAAAAACAGTTATTGAATAATTGCATTGAGCGCAAAATAATTATTTTAATTGCAGATGATAAGACAGAATCGTCCAACGTTCAATTGGACAAACTCGAGATAGCTGCAGAAGCGTTCGGATTTTTTGTCGCTGGATTCGAGACGTCTTCTACAGCTACCAGCTGCATGTTATTCGAGCTCGGAAAGAATCCTGAAATCCAGAACAAACTGCGACAAGAGATCAACGACGTGCTGCTGAAGCACGACGGAAAGATTACATACGAATCTCTGTCAGAAATGACATACATGACACAAGTAATCGAAGGTACACAATTATCTTATTGATTTATTATACACTTATTATTAAACGCACGTGACAATTGCGTCAATTTTATCAATGATTACAGAATCTCTGCGCATGTATCCGCCGATTCCGCATATATTCAGAATGTGCACGAAAGACTATAACATTGCGGATACGGATATTGTACTAGAAGTCGGATCTAGAGTCGTGGTATCGATTTTGGGTATACATTACGATCCGGACATATATCCGGATCCGAAAAAATTCGATCCTGAACGATTCACGCCTGAAAATAAATTGAAGAGACATAATTATGCATTTCTTCCGTTCGGAGAAGGACCGCGTATATGCATCGGTAATTAGATTTATATTCTTATTATTGATAAATTATCATAATTAATTAATGATCAAATTATTGCAGGTCTACGCTTTGCATTGATGCAGATTCGCATAGCGTTGGTATCGACACTGAAACATTATGAAGTGTTTAATCTAAATGGAAAGGATGAAGAAATGATATATGAAAAAAAGAGTATATTTATGAGTCCGAAGGATTTGAAATTGAGATTTAAAAAAATAATATAATATAATTATTTATTCATAATAAACTATAAGTATTATATAATATGTATATTTTTTATTCACATTTATAGCGTTTCATAAACAAGACATGTTTAATTTTTCTAGAATTTTCTATGTATTTATATATATATGCAGAATATATTACAGTTCAATATAGAAAGTTGTTACACAGTAACATATATAGATTCAGATCTTCATACTTCTCGATTTAAAGACCATCTCAATTTTTCTTTACATGCTATTTAAGAAATACATCTAATAATACTTACCTTATATTGGGATTTAATCGGTCATATTAGGCATTCCATTTTAATATAAATAATAGTATTTTTAAATTGCTTGTCGTTAAATTATTATAAATATTTTTCGTTATAAGTTCATCATCGTTCAAACGTTCATCTAGAAACGATTATATTAATTTTAAATGTTTAAAATCTCTATGAGATATTTCTACAGTACCTATCACTCTAACTGATAGTAAATGAAAACTACACTTAGTAGAACTGAAACAAAATGACAGCTAAACAATTATTTTATTGAATAATATGTTTAACCCCACAACTGAGGAGACTACAGAGAGAAAGAATACTGTTTTTTAAAACATGACATGTATATGTACAATTAGGAAAACCCTGAAAATTTAATAATGACGTTTATAAATCATTAGTTGAGTCAGATTTGTTTATAATTGATTAGTTGAGTCAGGTTTGTCAGACAAGTTAGTTTTGAAAGAAGCTACAGTCTTCTAGCAATATTTTAAAGACTCGCAACGATATTGTGAGACTTGGAACCAAAGGTTTCCTTAGTATTAGTCTTAAAAAAAGGCTTTAGGTTGGAGCTTGAGTTGTCGATGAATTTCGTTTTATGCCTGATAAAAAATTGTTGCTATGCAGAATGATGGAAACATATTATATTTACCATCTGCTTATATTAATTGCTCGTTTGTTATTTTTTGTTTGTGTTAGATCCATAAATTATAAAAGATATAGCAATAGGCAAATCATTCAAAAATACACTCCAGATACCTTCCATCAATAACAGTGTAAAAAAAATGAAAATCCAATAAATAAATTATACAAAATCTTAATATTATTCCTGCACATGTATTTTAATTAAAAAAAATGTGTTAGAATTGAATGAAGCTTTTTGTTTATTATTTCTCTCCTGTGTTGTTAATTTGTTAATTATTAGGAAATCTGTTATCCAATTCTGTGTTTTTAGTTTCACAAGTTGTTTATACATTTCTTGATATCCAACCATACAAATCTGCAGATCCTCTTGGAATTTTAAAGCTCGTTCTATGTTGGGATCATAAGTGAGAAAATGCTATTCAACATCCATTGATAAAGAGGCTATTGTGACTTTCTTTTTGTGCCAATGAACATCACATATATATTATATAAATATATTGTTTGTGGAAATTGCGTTATTATAAATTAATGCTATAAAAATATAGTATCTGTTCTTCTTAGTAGAAAAGGATAAAATAATATTAAAAAAATGGTTAGAAGAAAAGAACTCTAGAGAGTTTCTATTCTAATTAAAATAAATAACTAAAACTCTAAAAAAGGACTCGAGTCTATTAAATTTGGAACTAAAAGTCTTGAGACTTTTACAACACTCGTCACAGAACATTTAGTTCAATTTAATCAAATATGGATGGGTTTTGAACCCTGTAGTTAACTAACTAACAATCCCAGGATAACAAAAAGCTTACAGGAAGGTTCTATCACATCGTTTATATTCGATGTCGATAGTCCATGGAGGAGGACACCCCACAAAATAACATAAATGTATTATAGTCAGGGCGCGCCCTAATATGGCCAGATTGTGCGGCGCACACAGGCGCCGGAAGACTATGTGCGACGAGAAAAAGTGAATAATATTAAATATTAATTCATTAAACTTTCTCTTTCATAATTTTTTTATTTTATTTTATTATAGAGGGTATAGGGACCCTAATTAAAGTTCTTCACACAGACGCCGGACCCTCTCGGCTCGCCACTGATTATATGAATAGTTCTAAACGATCAAGCTTGTTTTTTAAAAAAAGGAGAGGTGAAACATTGTTACAAGCAATGATAGAAATTGCAGTGTAATGGAAAATCTTTCAATATGATTTTACTTCATCAATTAGTATCATTTGCAATTATAAATACACTAAACTCATTATACACGGTTTTAAAATCACACGGAGCTTTAAAACTCTAACGAAGCCTACGGATTGTATGACTGGATATCAAGACATGTACATAAACAAATAAAGAACTTGTGAAACAAAAAACACAGAAGTGAACAATAGTAATCCTAAAGAAATTCAACAACAAAGTACAGAAATGACAAATAAAAATCTTACGCATTAGATGTGTCTATAAAAATATTTTGTATTATTTATTTATTGTTTTCATTATAATCTTTTAACACGATTTTCTATACCCCAATATTGTTATATTTGGTGGAACGTATCTACAACGAAATTCTAATAATCCATAGGGAATATATTACGCATAAAAAATATCTACAAAATATTTCAGGACACCCTAAGTATTAGGATTATATTTTTTAAATGTATATCTATACAATCCTAATATATTATACATGAAAGAATCTCAGAGAAATGCTCAGTTTTGACACTGTATAACAACTTTCTTATATTTATTATACTATTATATACTAAATGACACTTCGTATAACATATAGCTAAAAAATATTAATATACAATTTACATAAATGCTCTCCATGGTTATATACCATCATCAAATCATTGCCTCCGTGTTTTAATATTGTAATAACATCTTCATCCATATTACCATATGGAAAATGGCCACATCGCCATATGTTGATTGCACTCTGAATTGCACATTTCAAACATTTCATATTATTTGAAACTGTTTACTGATATCCTCGTCGCGCTTAGTAGATTCGACTAATTCTTTCCTCATCTCCAGCAATTGCTGGAGATACCTGCTAGGACTTCTTCTCGACGTCGGATGCGGATTGAGTCTGGCTTCCGGTAATTTCCTATTGACTTTTGTTTTATATCTATCTGAAATACTGGTGAAATATTCGCTAGAATTTTTGCTAGACACCTGCAGACGATTCAGCGATGCTAAGAGATTATTTTCAATATCTTGAAACTCACTCTCGTACGAGTCGTCTTTGTCGTGCTCATCATTATTCACTAACGCGTCATTAATTATATGAGAGCAGTTCAGCAAGACGTCTGAAGTATCATACCCGTATGCTTTTTCATCCTGGATGCGTAGCTGCTTGTTACGATTCGGAGAAATTTTTTCATGATCGCATATTTTGTCTGAAACTTTAGATAAAGCATTCACTAGATTGGTGGCTTCGCTCAAGAAATTCGTGGTCACTTTCGTATACTTTTCGCAGTCGTGTTGTTTTTCGTTAGATTTATCTGTCCAACAGTGTATGCCTTTAAAATATTCGAAATTTGAAGATTTTTTCGCATCTTTGACATTCGAAAGCGTATCGTCGCTGTCCACGGTCTCAGTTTCGCTATGCTTCATCTCTGTATTGCTGCTCGTCGACGGTAAATGAGTGCCTTCTTTCGATTCAGATTTCCACGAGACGGATTTCGCGTAACGTTTTCGTTTGATCTTGTCTCTGATCGGCGACATTTTAATGTTATAAGGATACGCGTCATAATTTCTTCCCATGATTAGATTTTTCATCGTCGGCCATCTATTGGAGCCCAATTCCGGATTGAAGAATACCCTCGGGAGCGGCACGTAAAGATCATCCATGAAATCTGCATAACTGGACATTACATCACCGGATGTTGAAGCCTGCGTAGATTTTGAATTGTATAAGCTCTCAATATTATCTCCATCATTTACATCGTTAGGAATCTCAGACGACGATACTGTCTGAGTCATGATGCTGTTCTGCATCGGACCCGTATTGCATGGCATTGCATCAGACGTCGTCTCGACGTATTTATCAGCATTGTTTTTGAGATCTTCATCTTTTTTCTGAAACTTGATACCGTTATGCTTTCTTCTAGGCGGTCTTTCGATGGTATCCGCCAATTTTAAATCGTTCTCTATCGGATTATGATTGTTTAAAAGATCAGGAGGTCCTGTAACCAATGCGCTTGTCGATGGTTTTTGAAGATTCTCTAAGCTATCGTCTGAAATCCCATCGACATCGTTTTCAAATGGACAGTCATGCGTAATGCTTATGTTTAAAATTCCCGAAGCGGTTCCATCTTTTGATTTGTTCTGATCGTGAGACACTCTTAAATATTTCGTGAATGAAGAGTGCTTCTTTTTCGTCTCCGCAACTGGATCAATCGTCTGAGTACCAATCGTATTATAATCGCATGTCACATCCGTCATATTACCGCAAGTTCTCGTCAATACGAAGCTCGTTTCGCACACTTTATCGGTTTCGATGCATTTATCGTCAAGTTGCATTGATCCAGTTTCATTGCCGACTGAGGCTTCTTTGCAAAGGATAGCGAATGTATCAGTAGACGTGCCAGTGTTTCTGAAGAGCTTAGGGCCTTCCGATGTGTTCAGCTCTATCGGTTCTATATCATCAGGAACATCAGTACCTATTTCTCTAAACAGAAGAATCGACGGTCTTTCCGTTTGCGTTTCGACTGGCACTGAGCGAAAGCGTCGCGACGCCTTTAATGCCTTATTACTGATATCAAATAGAGTTTTTCTGGCATTATTGCAGATCTCTAATTCGGTCAACGTCTGCGAATTTCTCTTCTCGGGAGCATGTTCAATCTTCACGGGTTTGATCTCCTCTTTCTTCTTCATCGTTGAATATAATCTATCAGTGACTGATGCTACGATGACGGCTCTCTTGTTGAACGGTTGGTATATTGTGTTTCTCTGCTTCAGCGATTCTGATCTACCGCCCGTAGACTTGTCGTTGGTTTTGTGCGCTGATTTGCCGTTCGATTTGTAGATTCCCTTAGATTTGTCGGTCAATGATGGCAGCGTTTCGTGCGAGCTGTACTGCCGTCTTTTATTTCTCAACGGCGCCAATGGTTTGACTTCGTGGACGCTACCCGTTCTAATGAGACGCGGTACAAACTGTGGATCGTTTGAGTTGAAGTTCGAGGTTTGAGTCGTGTTGCCTGATAATGTATCGGTGCTGGCAACGCTTATGCGAGAGGATCCCAATGAATCTACGGAATCTGCATTCGCTTTGCCTTCCGAAGAATGATCTTTATCTTCTTTCACGGTGCAATCTGATATATCGCTCGCGTCTTGAACTTCTTCATTAGCTGTTGAAGTCATTTCATCGGACGGTTTCTGTAACTAGAATTAATTTATGATGGATTGAATTGATATATGATTTATTCATTATTATATGGCCATACCACAGGGACGCTGTGAAGGGTGGCTGCAGCCAACAGCGTCTTTAATCTTCCTACTTCAGCTTTCAGCTGACGTATTGAGCGTTCGTGGGCGGGTTCAGATGCCGTATTACGAGGTCCATTCGTTGGAATCTTGCCTGCACGCGACGCCCATCTCATTGTGTTAACAGTTTCCGAATAACAACTGGCTGATGGAGATACAGCTATAAAATCAAATATATTAATACAAAATAATATAGATATTCAAACAATTCGTATTTAAAATATAACAGTGTCATCTATGACTCGCTTGTGTCACTCGAGAGTAACCGATTACGCTCGAGAGTATTTTTCTCTTGCACATAGATGGTACTACTGTGTATTTATTAAAATCAAATTAAATCCAGTCTTTTTACACGAATCAACAAGTCCAAAAATATTATTTTGCTTTATTATTATCTGTATCAGATATCCTGCACAAAAAAGGACTGGATATATTTAAATTATGCTTAACCCAAGGAAATCTAGCTAATATTTTGGAAAAGCGTTAATGCATATATAAATATTATTATGAGGACCAAAAAGAAATTAGCATCAGCACCAGCATTATTTTAGACAATGATTGATCTTAGTAATCATAAACTCGGAAATTTTACTCAATATTTTAAAGAATTAAGTATTGTTTTACTTTTTTTGTGAGCTTCAGTTGCTTTTTTAAAAAAACTTTCTTCCCAACCACCGTTTTCTCTTAGTTTTTCCTCTTATGTTGATCTGTAGAAGGCGACACTTATGTCCACGAATAATGTGTCCGAAGTATTACATTTTATATCTTTTACCGTGTCCAGAAACTCCTATTCTTTGCGAAAAAATTGATATCATCATATATAAATGCAATAATTCGGGTCTATTTTGTACAAATTTGGGAGGAAATCAATGTGTTATTACTGGCGACTGGAAAAAGTTGTTTTTTTTATAACGAAAGCATATTTTATTCAGTGGGTTCAGCTGAGTCTTGATCTTCTTAATGTTGGCAATACATCTTAGTTTCTTATTTTTTTGTATTTAATTGACTACGATAAATGAGTTTCACAACAGAAAGATTCCAGAGCTCTTTTCAACCACATAAAAATTTGATAAAGATTCTTAAGATGCAAGGGGAATGAGTCTCTTGCACTATATTCCCCCCAGTGTCAAACCACGACACTGGTTAATTTTAATATTATTTCAGTTGGATTGAAATTTATATTGTTTGTTTACAATTATTTATTCAACGAAGGATAATGTTGCATAAAATTAATTAATACCAACGCGTCAAACTACCTACATAAATATGTTTATAAAACATGAGGAAGTAATGGGATTCTTCCTCTTACATACCCCCCCAGTCATTGTTATAAAGAATTCCCTGAATCCCTAGTTTTCATCGGACACCTATCCGACTACTTACTTAGCTCATCTTACTTAACTTACGTTATCTTAGGGAATATCTTAGAGAATCAGATCAGCCAACAATAAAATAAGCATATAATATTACTATGAACGTCAAAATACGCCTAGGACAACAGTACAAATTGAATAAAAATGTGACAAACATTTTGGTGGGCATTGGAAAATTAAATTAAATGGATATTGAACGCTGTACGAACTACAGTGGACCCCCCAATTACACTATCCCGAATTACACGCTGAGTTGAAATATTCGCCGCCAACCCCCAACTTGAACGGTCGCATTCACGCGGTCACATTCACGCCGTTGCATTGCAACGAATACATACAAGGGCGACTATTCATTTGACACGAGTTCGGCTGCACACACACAGCGGTCGTCTGTGCGGTGCATACTGTCTAACGTTGGCTAGCGTCTGTGTATTCGACACGTGCCAGACTTTACCCCCAATAACACTATCCCAACTTACACGGTCCCGATTTTAGTATTAGTGGGGGGTTTACTGTATATGTATTTTATCACATCTTCTTTATTTCATTACATTTTTAAGTCTATAAAACACAATATGTTTTTAAATAGGATCGAGTATGTGCAGGAGAGATGAAGTAATCGATTTCTTTGGTCCCCTAATATTATTATCGAAATATTTTAGTTTTACAGTTCTAGAATGTGTGTCCAGTGTCCAAAAATGTCAGTGATTGAATTTCCTAAATAATTGGTTTAATAAAATCATTAAGGTGAATCGAATAAATATTTAAAAAATCATCGGTGTTATATAATCTATGGTGTTGTAACTATGTATGTGATCTATGGTGGCGAAACGTGGTATTGGGTTGTTCGGAAAGTTATTTCGTTTTTTCCCAACAGAGGACTGTATTTTTTTTACAGCCAGCTTCACACTTAAGCCGCATAATCATTATATATTGACAGCTGATATAGCAAGGCTAGCTTGTGAAAAAGTTCGATTGATTCTACGCGGTAGTTTTTGGTTGGTACCCTTTCAAATATGGAAATTGAAATGCAGCATTTTCGGTATATTTTACTTTTTTACTATCGAAAAGGTAAAAATGCTGTTCAAGCAAGAAAAGAAGTATCCTATGTGTATAGAGAAGATGTATTGACAGAACGCCAGTGTCCAAACTTGTTTGCTAAATTTCAATCCGGAAATTTTGACGTTGAAGATGCATCACGTTCTGGAAGGCCAGTTGAAGCTGATGAAGACACACTAAAGGCATTAATTGATGCAAACCGGCAAATAACAACTCGTGAGGTCGCTGAGAGATTAAATTTATTGAATTCGACCGTTCATGATCATTTGAAACGCCTAAGTTTAATCTCAAAGCTCGACAAATGAGATCCTCATGTTCTTACGGAAAGAATATTGTGCCATCGCGTTGACGCCTGTGATTTGCTTCTCAAACGTCAAGAAAATGATCCATTTTTGAAGCGCATCATCACTGAGGACGAGAAATAGGTTGTTTACAACAATGTTAAACGCAAGAGATCATGAAATAAAAAAGATTAACCGGCTTAAAGCACTTTGAAAGCCAATATTCATCAAAAAAAGGTGATGCTATCTGTTTAGTGGGATTTCAAAGGAATCGTTTTTTTTAACATCAGTAGGACAAATTTAATGATTCACTTAAACAGAAAAGGACAGAATTGATCAATAGAAAAGGTGTAGTTTTCCACCGAGATATTGGGAGACCTCATACAAGTTTGTTAACTCGCCAAAAGCTTTTAAAGCTTGAGTAGGATATACTGCCACCCCCAGCATATTCTCCAGATCTGGCACCGGTCTCTACAATTTTTTTAGACGGTAAAACCTTTACTTCAAATGAGGAGATTAAAAATCACCTGGATTAGTTTTTTTGCCAGCAATGAACAAAAATTTTATTAACGTGGAATTATGATACTATCAGAAAGATGGCAAAAGGTATTGGACCAGAATGGACAATATATAAAAAAAAACGAAATTACTTTCCGAACAACCTGATCCAAAATATTCCAAATTTCATTCTAAGAAGTTATAATCATGCATGAGAACATACTCCTGCACATTCGGGGTAGTGCGGTACTACCCCGATTCACCGTGGGATCCGGACCGGCCGACATCTGCTCCGTCGGGAGGGCATCTTTGTCGGGGCTATGCTGAAGGTTAAATTGTATTTTGATAATATTTACGTAGACGTTATTTTACAATGAAATTATCTCACCTCGCTTTTGTCCGTCATCCCGGCCGCTTGCAAAAACAATAAGAGATTATTTTGATTATTCGATCGCTTTGTGCTATTAATTCCGATGGCTAATAATTGATAGCGCCAAAATTGAATTTGCTTTAAAATGTTTGCTCTAACTGTTGCTTTAACCACTTCCCTGCTGTATCGATTGACGGCCTCCACGCGGGTATCGCGTGCTCGGCCACGGTTTGCAGCCGAAGCCGAAAACTTTCAACAGCACCTTCATTACGGCAATACGGGCAAAACACTTTTTTTCCAATCAAACTTTGTCATTGGCGACGGGGCTATCAATTCTGGCTTTGACTACTATTGTTTATTTTTAAAATAACACCAACGATACGTACTTGCAATCATAACAGTGGTGGCTCTTCCGCTCAGCGTGTCTTTCAGCAGCCAAGTGAGGACCGAGTCCCTGTACGGCACGTATCTACCGCCGCGTGAACCAGCAGACACTGAAAAAAATTAAAGTCGTATAAATTACGGCAGGACATGCATTTTGCACATGCGATATTTCAGCTTATATATTGCTTCAGAATTTTAGTGGTGTCGTGTCTTATTTCGGCAGTGATATTTCAATTCTTTTCGTGCAATGATCACATACGGTATTTCATTGGAAAACTTTTAAATTTTATTAATATATTTTTGTAAGAATTCTTCAAATACAGTCTTTCGGGTTCAGAGTCACTTATAGTTATATATAGTGGCGGCTCGTGGGTAAAATATTTTGGGGGTGATGCGGAAGATTAACAACTAAAAAAAGTATAATTCAAAAGTGAATCAGTATGGACGGCTTGGGACTGCAGCGATTCGCAGCGCAACATAACGCTTAGGAAAGAGATCCCGCCCCCACCTCGATGCCGCCTCGCATCCATGCAATACACGGCGATGGTAGCGCTGACGAGCAAACAGCGCCCTTGCTCTCCACAGCGCGGCGTAACACTAAATATAAATATAAATTATACATTACAATAATAATAATTAATTACTCGTCATAGCTTAAAGGCAACAGCGCTCTTCAGTAGAAAAAAAATACTGCGGTGCAGAAGGCAACGGAAACCACTGCACTATATATTCCCATGAAAACCATGTCCTCCATAAGGGGAATCAACAAAATATGGCTGATTTTCCTGGAGGGCCCGCCCTACAGTGCGTCCAAATGTCTAAATGAGACTACCTCCGACGAGCCATCGTGGCAACCATCGCATCTAAAGACTCCTTGGAAATACAGGCGACCTACGAAGGCAAGAATTATAGGTTAAGGGAGGAGAATCTCGCTCCTACCCGGAATCTGACTCCGATCTCGCAAGTCGGGTCATCCTTGAGGCCCAGACGATGAAGATTGGCGTTAAAGGAGGCATGTCCCGTGTCGTATTTGTCTAAAAACGTCTAAAGAATAAATATTATAAATAGTCATTGTCCTTCATTGTGTGTAATTGCGAAAACACAACAATATTCACTGCTGTTACCCGGCGCGCGATGTTTTTTCTCGCTCGCATCCGGTATGATGTGCCGAGTACGAGTGACACGTACGTTTCACTCGCACTTGACACAGCTAAAAATCTATTAAGCATATCAAGAATAACTATGTATTATATATTCTTAGAATAATCATTTTTATAAAAAATGTCAAAATATTCATGAAGAATTTATCAATATTTTGACTTGAAATGCTTGGTGTCTCTGAGAGACCCCCTTCGGTCTACGCGAATATT
This sequence comes from Philopotamus ludificatus, assembly GCA_022495035.1. Lineage (NCBI taxonomy): Eukaryota > Metazoa > Arthropoda > Insecta > Trichoptera > Philopotamidae > Philopotamus > Philopotamus ludificatus. The sequence goes on along the minus strand of JAGXCT010036298.1, from coordinate 35,568 downwards.
TTCGAGCCGCCATGACAGATAGTTTAAAATAGCAAAAGAGTTAATTGTGTTATTGTTATATTTTATCACATATTATTTGAGTTGTATAGATTGTGATTCAATATTTGAGAAAACTTGTAACTAATAATTATTAATAGAATAATTTCTGCCTGAATATTAAATAAATTTTCAATTTATAAAATAATTGTTTCAGATTTCAATCGCTTTTAGATACCTTGTTCGTTTTTGGACGTATGCGATCTATTGATCTTTGCCTTTTCTCCAAAAATGTTTCTATATTTAGCTAGCTGGAACAATTCTGGACCTTCCAACCTAATCCAGTTGCGAGAGTGGCGGAGAAACTCCTTTCTTCCTAATCACCGTTATGGTTTGTAGGAGGCTATACTTTGTTTCAAAAATGATATACTCAATTTTATGATTATGTGTCCAAAAAAACCCGCTCCTCGTGAAGGAATTGAAGTATGGTAGTATTCTTAATATTCTTCAGAAGCACCACATTTGAAACGCTTTCAGCCGCTTATTGTCAACGTCCATGTCTGTGACGGAACACCACAAAGTTCGGAGATAGATCTTCAAGATGATTTTTTGATTAATTATTTCAACGCGGCGCGCTAGACACTCATGTGCTCACAAATCGTCTGCACCGCACCGGATTTGACATTATCAATGAAGTTGAAAAAATATATCGTAGTTCACATTTTTAATGGTTTTCTAATAGTAAAAAGGTATATTATAGCGGTAAAACAGTGTAAACAAATCACTTCGCCAATAAATAAAATTGTATTTAAAAAAAATACAACTATTTTGATACAATATATATCGGGGTATTTTATACCACCCTAATTATTTTTACCCCAAAGCATAACACTTTTTCTACCCACTGTCAGAGCGCTCTCTGAACGCATATTCCTTCCATACCCGTTCGAAACGTGGCCAAATAATTAGAGACGTGGCACACAATCATACAAATTATTTTTATATTAAGAAAGCATTTGATGGATCGTAGATCTCCCATCGACACGGAACGTCGTGTAATTTTAAATCGTGTAAATCACGACCGTTTTTAATTGACGCTCTCTGAACGCATCTGAAAACTCTCTGAACTTGGCGAGCGAGAATTTTATAAACTTCTTCATACATATTGGTTTCTTTAAATGCATTTACAAGCAACATTTCTATAAAGAAATAATTTAAGCTACCATCATTATTAAATAAATTATTTTCCAGTTTTCGGTCCATTTCCAATTGATATTTTTTATTAATATCCTACAACGTAGTCTTCTCTTCTAGATAATAGATGATTTCTTTTGTAGCGTCCAGCTAATCGGTTGTTTTGGCTGCATATCTTGTCCATTCGTTAAACGTTATCATCTTATCTTATTCACCGAGCATCTCACCAATATTTCTATATTTGCTAGATATTCCAATTCAGTTAGTTTGAGTTAGTTTTAATTATGTAGCTTAGATCAGCATGCCTTGTCGTTCCAAAAAATATTATGACACATTATCCTTTCCAACGTGATTAGCTAACCTTCTTACTAAATAATAATAAATAAAATAAAACTTGGAGTGAAATTAATTAGATGAAGCAGTGATTTAGTAAGCCTAATTATTTTCAGCGTCGATATAACTCTGAAGCGTGAAAGAACGTTGACTTACCGAGAGCTGAAATTACATTTGCGAGAGCCACCAGCGATCTGTTTATATTGGCGCCTTCCTTTTGCCTCGGCAAACTTTGATTAACTCTGCTGGGACGTTCGCTGCAAACCGAAATAAAATACTTTGATATTGCAATTTATCGATCGTTGCCTCGTTCTTTATCGGCCTTTATTTAAGCAATAAATGTTTTATAAGTATCATAAACCTTCTCCGATTCGAACGCCGCGAGTTTTCTAATAAAAAGCTAGAATAGGGCGCCATAAATCCCTAATGGCGTATGGAAAACTTGCAAAACAACGATTCAGTACGAGTGCTATCACCGGTAATAATATGCGACCGTGAAACTTGGCTTTCGAATTTGCAAAATTGCGCTAATTTTAAGTGGGCACTCTCGATTAGCGCGCGAAAATAATACGCAAAGGTTAAACTTTAAAATCGATCCGAAGTATCTATCACGACGTGTTTACCTTCCGGCGAGATCAAGCAGAGTCAGCGTTACGGGCGGATGAGGAAGACATCGTTTGATCGTCAGTAAGGCGTGGGATCTGCTCGATCGGACGTTGGAAGCAGTCGAAGCAGTTCGACGCCTCTTAGTGCCCGAAGACCATGCCGAACACAGCTCCTGGGCACTCCTCACCAACACGCCACTCAATGCTGAAAATCGAACGGATAATATTATTTTTTAATAAATTGAATCTCCAAAATTCTTTTGGAATTTTATTAATACAAAGCGATCTGAAAATTCTGTAACTAAGTTGCTCTAAATAAATTACTGACTCCTGTGTCCACTACTTTCAGTCAGTATTCAACATCCCAGGATCTCAAACTGACTTCGATATTAGCTCAAGGTCTTCCAATTCTTCGAAAGCACATCAGCTGATCATCTTTACCATAGATAAAGCCAAAATGATATATGCTTTCGATAAAATAAAACCAAAACGATTTAGATATCGCATTAGAAATCACCGCATAAATTATTAAAGTCATTCCTATTTTTAAAAAAGGGGACAAATCAAATATTGGTAATTATAAGCCAGGGGCTATAACTATAAGTCTAAATCACTGGATAAGACGGTTCAAGTCGACGTTATCTATAACGACATCGAAAAGGCGTTTGATAAGGTCGACATCACTTGACACATTTCTAAATTACTAGATAGTTTTGGATTTTCGGACGTTCTCTTATAATTTTTCTCCTTATGCAAAGGAGATCTTATTTAAAGGAAAATAATCAGTACATGACACATGACTCTCCATTTATAAACGATATACAGCATGTCCTTTCTTGTAATCTCTCACTCTTTACAGATGACTTTAACCCTTTAATCGCCAAGCTAATTATATGGATTTTTATTGTACGCCATATAAGCTTCAAATAAAATGAAACGGCTAAACATATCGACATTCTAAAAATCACATTTCCTTCAAAAAATGTCTCTGCATTAATTTTCATTTTAAAATATTATATTTATGCATAAATAAATTAGTAGGAGCGTTTTCCGTGGCGCTGTTGGTTAGCCGGTTTCGCGTGCCTGCACGCCGTGGCGTCTGGCACGGTTAAGCTATTTAATTCAGTTTCCTCGAAAGGTGATGCCCTTTCGCTGCAGCTGAATATCTATTATTTACTATCAATTCTAACTAATCATCTCCCGCTTTGTGTTGGAAACTGTCAGTAAATTACATTGTCGAGATCTAAAGAATGTCTAATCTTTGATTAGATGCTTGGAAACGTAACTCTTCCCAGGCAATCATCAATTAAAGATCTGGGAATTCTGTCCGACTCTAAATTTTGGTTCTATTCACATGTATACGAATTATGTAATATAGCTTCAAGAACGTTGGTCTTTGTCTTGAGAAAATCTCATTACTTACATAGCACCTTAGTTTTAAGGTTGCTATACGATACATTGGTTCGGAGTTTACTTGAATCAGAATCTATCATCTGGGGACTATATGACGCTTCGAAATCCTCAGATTAGAGGAAATTAAGAAGAAATTCTTAAGATATCTCTACGGGAGGGAATTTGTATTTTACTCGAGCTTATACCCCAGCGCATGGGTACAAGGTTTCCTGGGGTATATAAATTTACTTGGCAAAGCACATCTTCAAGCTGTTGATTGGCGTAGTACATAACCCCCTTGCACTGTGCGAGTTGCCCTTATGGGCCCCACCTCGCGTGTGCCTTTTCTTCCCCCAAATTTGAGAACAGGTGCTCTCGAAAACACTCTTCACTTATATGAGATTTTATAAATACATATAACAGAGAAATTCATAACGATACTTGATCTTAAATATATATTCTATGCTATTCATGCCTTTAATAAATAAATAAATACCTTCTACATATGGTCCGTTCTTTGGATGTTCCCTCACTCTTAGATCTTTGCGATTGGCGATCAAGCTCTTCTCATCGTCAGACGTCAATAGATCCCTCACCCGCTCGTTGTATATCTCGAAATAACTGCAAAAACACAAAAAGAATTAATACGTTGACCGTGACACGTGCACACGTCGCCTTGAAGCAGTGGATGAGTATAGACAATCGGCGGAATGCGAAGAGCCATCACTTGTGGTGCTTCCGAGCACTATTTCATATTTAAATGCTCCAAGTACTTATCTGGTAATGTCGCTTTGACACGTTATCAAATGGTAATTCCATAATCTATAACAGACTCTTGTGCGACGAGTGTTATTGTCTTCGACACTACGCCGAGACAATGCGCACAATAACAAGAGCAGCAATTTTTCAAACAGGAATGACGCGATTAATTTAGCTGTCCCGGTCGGCAATTAAACTTTACTATACAGAAGAAACACAGAAAGTTTACAATGAAAGCAACTTTGGTAATTACGCTCATTATGGATGATAAACTTTTAAACTGTGAATATAAAACTCTGCTGTGTTTCGGCTGATTATTTTTGTGCGAGGAATAATCGCAATGGAATTAGCATCGGTATAAATGTACTAATAAATTATCCAGACGTATCGGGGTTAATTTTAAGATAATAATACGATTGTAGTAATGATCTAAAAATCGATGGATGTTTCGCGGAGTGTGGTATGGTCACACCTCCGCCATTGGCGTGCCCAACGACACTATCAGTCATGGGAAACCTTCACTTGCTAATGGTGTCTATCAACTGATACAAATCTCTAATATTCCAGTGGAATGCGTGCGAAAATATGCTTTATTATCTTTACAATGTAGCCGCGTTTAGCACTGACTTTGAAAATGTTATGAAAAATCTCGCTAATAATAACATTTGATATATCCGCAAACAGGAAATAGAATACATTGTGGCTAAAAATATGCTAAATTATTTGTAAAAATATACTTTCTTTTTGTCCAAAAAATCATTATTCAAAACTGCCCCAGTCGACTCGTCTTACAATTGTGCCATCAATATTTCTAATCCTCGAAGCAATCCTTGAACGATAATTTCCATATGGCGATTTACTCCTTCAGCGATTCTCCCTTTTTTTAAAAATTTTGACGGATCTAATGTAGCCTTTTTCGGTAAATACGGAGCCTGAGGCATTTTAATGGTGTAATTTTTGGCTAAAAATCATTTTATTAAAAATGGTACTTCAATATACAGTTAACCCTTTTATAGCGCTTCCTGCTATAGAGCGACGTGCGCGGAAATCCCTCTTTTAGTGCCCTATTCTAGATCGCAGTTTTCTACAAAATCTTTCTACAAAATTTTCTCAAATCGTCAATTAAAATATGAGAATGAAAAAGTTTTGATGTGTTGATTTAGTGCAATTATAAAATACAAATAAAAAAAAATTAACCCCTAAATTTTGTATAGTTGCCTATTCTTCTATAGGGCGGGTTTTATATAGCGTGGTTCTTATCTCGGCGTTATAGGAGGGTTGGTCGAATTTAAAAAAATATTATTTATTGCTTATCTCTAGATTTTCATGGAAAAATATATAATCTAAAAATATAGATAGAAAAAACTGTGGATGGACACGAAAAAAGTTGTTAAGGCCATGTGTAGCATAACAAAATGAGGATTTTCTATTAATAAATACTTGAATGTCATTTCATAATTAGCTTCTTAATAATAATACAATTTAGCTGGAATATTATTAACCCGTTTCGGCGGCTCGAAAACAACCTCGTCAGTCGTGAGTTTCACTCGCACTTGATACATCGTACCGGATAGGAGCGAGAAAAAACATCGCGCCCGTGGCAACAGAAGCGAATTTTGCTGTTTTTCTATTTTTTTCGCAATTGCAGACAATAAATAACAATGATTGTTTATAATATTAATTTTTTACACTTTTTTAAACAAATTCCAAAATTTTAACATGTACGATATATATTAACACGTTGCGGTCCGGGGGACTCGAAAACCCGTCCTCGCGGGCCATCGTAGAGGTACGGGGGACGCGCTTTCGAGTCCTCGTTGGCGCTGATGTTAAACCAAAATCATTTATATTTCATTTATACGCAGACCGCACTTTGAGAAGTTTTACTATTATTTTTTTTCATAGAGATAACCTTTCTGAACACAACAAAAAAAATATTGACGTAACTTAAATGGTATCAGAGTTACGTCGTTTTAACTGAAGTACTTAAATTTTGCTATTTTTTTCGCGAAATCGCCCGGCCCAACGCAAAACTCGGCGCGGAATCCAGCGGACCGGAATGTGTTAAAAGAGTTATTCAAGAAAAATCAAAAACTTGGAGTCCCCAATAGACACGACTAGGTTAATATTTTTCTTAATACGACTGGTGATTTTCCAACTATGGACGAAAAATCGAACCTCATCAGCTGTTAGAGCCTTTAAATTCGCCCAATTAATTTTACCATAACCTTTTCTATTCCGTGGGCCAGACATATTGGCCCAAAAGATTTTTAAGCAAACAACTTGAACCAAGTTTTTGTAATTAATCATTTTACCAATTAAATCTCTTTTAAAACTCATAAATTCGACTAAAATACAGAGTGGAAAGGGTTCTAGTATGATTAGGGTTTATCAGAAGTAGCAACGGGCCTCTCAATATTTGTTGCCTCGACTTGACAACCGTAAATTTTGGACTAAGACACAAATTAATTTGATTGATTCTATTTGTCGGAATTAGAAGTACATTGCATAAAAAAATTAAAAAGTCATTCGGATTCTATAATAAAACTAGACTGGAGTTTATCGCCACGTTTTATCCATGAAGCTCTTTCGACGACTTAATTATTTTTAATAAATATTCTATGGTTCCTCAAAAAAGTATTTCAACTGTAACTGCCATTGAAAACCCTGAAAAAATTACGAGAATAATTCTTCTATATGATATTGCAGTACCAAAATCATCATTATACTGAATTTCTATATTCGATTGGCGTTATCGTGCTGCTTTCGGTCGCCATCTCCAATCAACTTGGAATATCTTGAGTCATGTCAACCGTCCGGCGCCATTGTCTCATGTCAGTTTCTCGGGATTTTCACATTTCTTTCAGCATTTGTGGCCGTCCATTGTGTGCGCTGATTGACGTGCTTCTCACACGAATTGAAAAGTTAAATTGAAACGATTCTTTTTTATGAAAACGCGACAATGGAGTCGAAAAAAAAACGTATGGTGAGCGATTGTCGAGCACGCGATCCTCTGGAGCACAACACGGAAGGCGAAGAAAATGCGCTCACACATCGGAAACAATGTATCTCAAACCGATGTCAATAACTATTACTATTATAGTATGACGGGCATGTGTACACGTGTAGTCATTATGTTATTAGCCGCCGCGGAACAAAGCGAGAGAGATGCGCTTAAACACATAATGGCCACGGCCGCGGCGTACACGCCAAATTGGCCATTAACTTGTGGAACACTGGTCTATGCTAATTGAAATTGTATAGCAATTGTTAACGTCGCTTCGTGGTTATTAGTACACTTCGCTGGAATATTAAAAATAAATGATAGATGAAGACTAGTGCACCCAATTCTCTTTTTAAAATAACACGGTTCAAAAATTGGAACAAACAACAAGAAGTGTTAAGATTGCATCCCATGCAATTTATTAAAAATCACCTCTACATTTTTTAACACAGTAAATTATTTAAAAAAAAACTGTTATAATCACCCGAAGTTATCGTATTTTTACGTCAATAAATACCGTAAAATAAATTCAATATAATTACAAGTTGCAGAATCTTTGGCATACTGTACACGGGGGAGGAGTTTTATCGAACAGTTGTGGAATCTTGGGCGTACTATAAACGGAGGAGGAGTCGAAATATCACCAGAAAAAATTTTTACGTTAATAAATATTTTAATATAAATTCAGTTATTCATTGCTATTGTTGCAACGATCCTTCGTCGTTTACGTATTCCTAATACAATTCTGCTAAATTCAACGAATGTTCGCCATGAATCAGCGATTCTCAATCTTTAAATGCCAAAACGATCATTTACTATCACAGCGAAACTCTAAGAGACTTAAAAATATTGTTATTTTTATGTTTTTAAACGTATATGTGTACATCCATTTTACTTTCATCTGTATATTAAAACTAACACATATTATTATTAAAAAAGGTTTGATTTAAGTTTTCCTAGACGTAATTTTTCGACTTCGGTATCAATCAATAGCGTAAGTCGAGGACTTACTGTATAGTAATTCATAATATTACTAATGCACATGACCATGATTAGTAGTTAAACAATACGATGACTTCATCGAATAACCACAAAGAACTATATTATTCTGATTTACAGTGTGTTTAAATTTTCAATAAAATATTTAATAATTTCCGATTATACAGGACTAACAAGAACGTGAATAAATACATAATTATAAGTAATTAGTTATTACTAGATACGACTAAGAAGTCCTCTGCTGACCAATGAACTCACAGTTAGAATAGAATATTAAAACATAATCTTTTTTTGACTTAATGCGATTCAGAGAATTCTTTTTCTACTCCCCCATGAGATCCAAATCCATGCTCAATTTTTCTCATCCATTTAAATAAAATTCATTAAGCTTCTATTTCTCTTTTCTGATGAATTGTCTTCCATGCCATTCTATTAAATCCTTTTACATCCGGACTATTTGACTTTCAAGTACATAATATGACAAATCCAGAATATTACTTTCTGGCACATATTGCCATCTTATGTCTTTTCCTATAGGCAGAGTTCATCGCCGTGGAAAACATATGTCCATTTTTATTTTTATATTTTACAGTGTTTTCTAGATTTTTTTTTTCAACTTGAGTGCGGGGGCCCCGCATTTTTTTACCGATTGGGCCCCTTAAAAAAAAATAAAACAACATCGTTATGATACTCGCGTTATGATACTACCTCGCCTGTGAAAAATTATAAAAAAAAGATACTATTTGATAAAATTAAGGAGATAAGGACAGAATCGCCGAATGAACAAACACTGAAAATTACGTTCCAACAATGCCGCGGACTACTCTAAAGAGGACGAAAATAATTTAGATAAGTAAATAAAGATTTTTTGAGAAAGTACATGGTAAATACTCAACACGGTAAATGTGGTATATCCACCAAAAAACCATATTAAAAATGTGATACCGATAAAAAAATCCGTGTTATTTTAAAAAATAATAACATTATGGTATAGAAAATCGTATAACAAAGGTAACAATAAAAAATAGTATTCATACATACCCCGAGAATTGAGGGGCCCCAAAGAGCTTACGCGTTATTTTATAGAATTTAATTTGGTTTTCTTTTTTACGACGTATTAATAAATGAATCCCCTCGCAAATTCAAATAAAAACGAATATTTAGCTTTCTCTACACTAACATTTTTAAAAAATAAATTCAGATCGACTATGAGAGATGTGAGACTGAATTATTTGTTCGTACATTCTATCAAAAATGACATAGCAATTAGAGTATATGCCAGGCTCAATTGTAGAAGACAGATTATAGCATAGTATATCTTTATACTTCATGACGTACATGCGCATACAAGCCATGTCCAGGGTGCGGCCGCATGTCGTACATGCGCAAGATTCTTTAAAACTTTAACTTGTCGTTACATGTAAACTAGACCGAGTTAAGTGATGGTGTTTTGTTTTAAAAACTGTGCTAATAAACACAGCTATCAATAAATATACAAATACATCACGCGAAATTTATAGGAACCATAATATGTACATGAATAGTACCTATCTAAATGGCGGTGTCACATTCAAATTCCGCAATAGTATCGGTGACGTATCTCGCCCAGGTTGTTAAGGGTGTTCCACGTACATTATGTTCCACATATACACGTGTAATGGGATGTAATAATATAAGAAATTGCATTTCTGCATTTTGATTGATTCGCATTTCTCCATTTTTTTCACCACCTCTGCCGAGCAATTGATATTTTGTTCGATTTATTATTACGAAAGTAAAGCAAATCGAGTTTACTTTTTTAGTTGAGATGGAAGAACATATCCTAATAAACATGTTTGCATAAATCTTTTATAGGAAAATGGTCTAATATAGCGGTAACCGGTGAATACAAATTTACCTCGCCAAACAAATAATTTAGTCCAAAACGGCGCCGCACTCAGATGCAGAACCGTGTTTAGACCCGCCGCATTGAAAGGGTTAAACAACCGACAACCACCCTTCCCTATTGTATGCAACTAGGGGCCTCTGAAATGTAATTAGCATCAGACCACAAAGAGTCACCATCCTCCACTGGACACGTCTGAATCTTATTAGATTATTAAAGCTTTATTGTTAATAATAGGGTTGTTATTAAAACATCTATTTTACACTTTCACGTGTTGTTTATACATTTCTAGATATCCAATAACACAAATCTCTAGGTCCCGATAGTAAAATCATTGAGAATACAAGTGAAAAAATGCTGTTCCATACTTATAGAAAATACAAGTCCTCATGAATTTTGATTATTTTTTTGCCCAATGGTCATTGGCTATTATGACATAAAATTATGTCCTTTTCGCCGTTGAAAACCGGAACACAACAAAAATGAATAATTATGATATTACTAAAAATATATTTTATTTTACCTACCGAATAACTAATCGTTCCGAACGTAAATTACAATCACATTATCAAAAGAAGTGGGATAAAGTTATGCACGAATTTTCGCATAAAACTACAAATGATGATAACAAACGAGCACAGTTTCGCGTAATCGGAACAAGCTCACGCTTTCGCGGCGCGTAGTACAATAATGTACGGGGAACCCCCGTCGCGTATTCGCCACCTACCATCTCTTCGTCGCCACCTAGCCCCCTGCCCCAGTTAATGAACCGGGGCGGTGGTACGCGGAGAAGGGGGCTATGCCACGGTACCATCCCGAAACAATCCATTCGTACTCGACAAGCGTGTCGGATGACACGCGGTGCAATTCCCGAGATAAATCTAGAGTGATTCACGACGTGCTGATGAGTAACGAAACAACGAACCTAACAATAGCTTCTGTATTTTCATATCCAGGCTCAGTCATCAGCGCCTGACACAATCTGGGCGCGAGTCCTGGCTCCGAGCTGGTGCCTTGCATCGTATAAGTTTTTCCGGACGAACTCTGTCCGTATGCGAGTACGCATGCGTCTTGTCCTCTGGCGAGAGATTCGAGCACGACGGCGCCAAGCTTTTCATACACCTGAAGATGGTAACGGATTCGTATCATTTCTTTCGTCGGACTGTAAAACAAATATGCGAGAGTGCCGGAAGTATGGACAGGTTAAAAATGGACTTGGAATACAGGGGGAATCTGTCTATATATAAAACACAGATAGTTTTACCTTTTCTTGATTCATATAATTTTCGACGTTCGACGACGTCGAATCGAGACAGTAATCGAAATTGAAACGCTTGATCCTCGATCTGCTGTCGCCGGCATTGCTACATGGCACCTGAATAAAATAATATTAATACAAATATAAAACAACGATGAAAATCAATGCAATACCTTCAAATTTGTGATGGCAACAGTCCTTTCATCCTCAACCTCCACGACGCCCTGCATAGATTTATCCTCATATTGTTCTCTGCGCATAATAAATGATATTTTTCAACGTTATAATGATTTTAAATTAATATGTATTACTCACTTTTCAGACAGCGGTCTAACCCGCAATGCAATTTTCACATTAGCCATGTTTACCAAACTGACGTTCGCGTTGTATACACAAACAATGCAACAGAGATCCCAAATATAAACAGGTCATCGTCTTCACTCGGCACAGTTGTATATATCCATATTTAACTCGAACGATTGTTTTCAATTATTTAGTCTTAACGAGCAATATAACGTCTCTCCGTGTTTCACCTAGATTTGATGAAAGCCAGAGATCTAATGCAGTCTTGTCATGAAAGAGAGGATGGGGGGGATCGTTCTAAAATTACATATCTGGACCATTATTTATAGTACGTACGTATTCAGAAGATTATACATACAAACATACATTTTTTTTATCATTTAAAATCGAATATTATAATTATAGATTTTGGTAACATTGTGTATTATAATAAAATTACTCTGAAACATTTATTGTTGTATTGTTCTCAAATTTTGGTAATTAAATTATTTGTTTTTTATCATTAAAAACAATGTTATTATGGCGTTTTTTGTATCTAATTCTAGTCGTGACGATGTCTATTGGGTACCGCAAGTTTTTTTTGTATATGTTTTTATATTTGTCTAAAAAAGGAGAAATATTATGAATATTCATTGTCCTTTATTATCTGAAAATGCGAAAAAAACAACAATATTCACTTCTGTGGCCATGCGCGCGATGTTTTCTTCTCGCTCGCATCCGGTACCATATACCGAATGCGAGTGAAACCGTATTAGTGACACGTGACACATTAGTTTCTAACTTATCTTTTATCCAATTAATTGTAAATTGCATTAATCATTTAGCCTTTTCAAAATTCTGTAATAAGTAATTGTCTGCTTTTAGCGTATAAATTTCGCGTATATCGTTATAAGGGGCCAAGATCTGATGTAATTCCCTATTGAACTTTAACTTAAATTTAAAAAAATGTTCTAATTTATCAGCCAATCTAAAGCCGTCATTTATTGTATTTTAATATTGAGCATGCTACTTCGCTGCAACTGCTTTCCGAGTCATCTATTATCGTGTAGGCTCATCCAACATTTTGACCAATTATTCTTCATGTCGTACAGCATTTTCTGCAGGGACTACCTCCATAGGGTCAAGGCTTTTTCTAAAAATAATAATAAATAATAATTAATACCAATAAAAACCAATAAATACAAATTAATACCAATAAATAACAATAAAATAACAATAAATAACAATAAATAACAATAAATAACAATAATTAACAATAAATAACAATAAATAACAATAAATAACAATAAATACCAATAAATACTAGTAAATACCATTAAATACCAATAAATACAAATAAATACCAATAAATACCAATAAATACCAATAAATACTAGTAAATACCATTAAGTACCAATAAATACAAATAAATACCAATAAATACCAATAAACAACAATAAATACCAATAAATAACAATAAGTAACAATAAATACCAATAAACAACAATAAATACCAATAAATAACAAAAAATATCAATAAATAACAATAAATACTAATAAATACCAATAAATACCAATAAATACTAGTAAATACTAATAAATACTAGTAAATACCAATAAATACCAATAAATACAAATAAATACCAATAAATACAAATAAATACCAATAAATAACAATAACTACCACTAAATAAGATGGGATTAGTTAATATTCATATTATATAACCGTTATTAAGTAGATTGATAAATTATATTTGATGTTGTAATTTTCATTCTTACGCAGTCAAAATTTTCGATAACACCATGAACCAAATTTAAATATTTAAATTGATATCAATATGTACAATACGTCATTGAATTTCGTAACCATTAATCTAGAGCGGATATCACATTATATATATATATTGTTATAGTTGCAAATATGTCCTACCAGCAACCAAAAAAAAGGAACGTTGGGAATGAAAATCGAAGTTTTAATGAAAAATGGAAATTAGATTATTTTTTCACTCTGGTTAAAGATAAAGCTGTTTTGTTAGTCAAATTTTAGCTAAGAAGATGAAACTATTTGCTGATGGTGAGATGATTAAGGAATATTTAACTGCTGTTGCAGAGATAGCTTTTCCTGATAAAAAGGACATTATTTCCAAAATCAGTTTGTCAAGATTTACAATTGGAAGAAGAATTGAAGCCCTGTCCCAAAACATAATTGCAACTTTAAGTGAACGCATTAAACAATTTCAATGGTGTTCCTTAGCACTTGATGAAAGCTGTGACATCAGTGACAAATCCCAACCAGCGATATTTCTAAGAGGAATCGATTCAAATTTTAATATAACTGAAGAACTGGGTTCATTGGTTAATAGAGAACTACAACAAGGTAAAGACAGCACACTGAATTAAGATAGATGTTGGAAAAATTATCAATTCCATTCTGGATAAAATTGTCGGCATATAAACCGATGGGGCCCCAGTATTGTGGTAATAAGCATGAGCATTGGGAATTAGCTGGAACGTTATTTAATGTTGTTAAAAAACTTGACAACATGAAAATTCACCAACAGAATCTTTGCACAAAATTTTTTTAAATATGGCCTTTAATGTCACTCATGCAATAATAAAATTTGTTAATTTCCTTAAATCTCGAGCGTTAAATCATTACTAATTTAAAGAATTTCTAAATGATTTGAGAAGTGTATATGGTGATGTAATTTACAACACAGAAATTCGTTGGTTGAATAGAGGTGCTATGCTTAAAAGGGTATATGATTTAAAAAATGATATTCAATTATTTGTGGAAATGAAGGAATATCCATTTCCCCAACTCGAAGATAAAAAATAAATGTGTGACTTTGCAGCCATAAATTCGATATAACTGGCATTTGGATAATGTGAAACGTGGAGCTGCGGAAAAGGGCCAGTTTATTCATAACATGTTTAATAAAATTAATGCTTTTGAAAAAAAACTAAAAATTGGAACAACAATCTGTTATCAAACAACATGTCACATTTTACACATCTAAGACAATAAAATCCTTCAGAAACCCAAAAATATGCCCAGTGTGAGGTATTCCAGGGTAATGCACACCAACGGTAATAACACTTCATATATTGTAAAACTCCATCGAGTTGTTTATGTATAAAAATTTCTACGTCGGCTATTTATAAACCAAAATATATTTACATAATGGTAATGGGGAAAAATGTATAAATAAAAAATGGTGTAATTTCATAAATATATATTGATATATATATAAAATTTTATTACGTTAACAATTACATACATTTTGAAATGGATGATCGAAGAAAGTATAATTATAATTATTTTATTCATGTCAATTATGTCACATTGTTAAAATTATAACAATTTTTCTACAGGTCCTGTCTGACGAAACGAAACATAAATTCCGCACGAATCAATTCGCACGTCAAAGCAATATAAAAAGGAATCAAAAATTATAATAATTCTTTATGATTATATACTAAAAATAAAATTAATCACATAATATCTATTTTAAAAAAAAAAGAATAATTAATAAAGCAGAATCCCTTAAAACGAGATCATTCACTTTCACAACGAGACAGTACATTTTTAAACTTGTTTTGTCACATCATAATCTGCTCAATATACATCACCATCTCATATTGTATGTGAGAGAAAGGGATTTTTTCTACAAATCATTGCATATAGTCAATTTGGTTGAAAAATATAAACATACATTAATTTTTTTTACACATTTTACAATTCAGAATTATCATTATAATCAATATTGACGACGATATAACATTACATAATATGACAATTGACATAATTTCCATTTCTTAGTAAATTTAGAATATATCACATAAAATATTGTATTCAATAACTATAATTTTAACTGCGACCTAACAACAATTATTTGGTAGATATATCATGTATATAACACAGTTGGTTTTTTTTTTTAAATGAAAAACAATATTTCATAACTTTCATCAAAACAAATGTGACAAATTCTGTACATCAATTTTTTTTAAAAATTCTTTTAGAATTCAAACTTATTTTCTTCTTATAAATTGATAACAATACAATTGATACTTAAATTTTCTTATAAAATGTGCACCTTAGTATTATTTTTTTTTATTATAAACGACTCGCAAAGAATATACGGAAGATATCTAACGTTCTTCGGATATAAAAATTCTTGCACACATCCCAACGAATCATAATACGTAAGTAGTTAAAAATTAAAACTTGACATGTTTCAATAACTACCATTATTTCAAATAGAATATTTACAAAGTATTACTCTTACCTCCTCAATTACCGACGTTGGCCTCTGCAATTCATAAATAATCGATTACGTTACAAATTACTAACAACTGCTTCCAAAATTTAGACTACGCTCGGAAATATAGCGCATCCGCTACGTTACAAGAGGTTGCCAATAATAATACTGTTCATAACAACTTAACGCTTAATCATAATAACAATATGTACTTCACTAACGGCTGATTGGAACCGGCGAAAATTCTAGAGCTCTTAACATAATAGCAAATATTTTATTAAACAATTGAACACATTGTAAACAACGGAAAAATACACGGTACATAAATAAGTCTTTCGAACATCTTACACTAGATCGACGCTACGTAGTCTCTGAAAACGTTTAGCACCCATTTTCTTTTATAAAACAGAGAATGCAAATATACGGGATTAAGTATTAGCAACAAATTCTTTTAAATATAATCTCAAATTGTTGCCGGAAAAAAAATTAAATCAATATAATTTCAAAAATAATATTTACTATGATAAAATTTCCAAATAAATTGCTTCAGCTCATTGATTTTATAAACATTAATCTCTCTCTCTATAATATATATATAATTTAAATTAAATTAATGATTAATGTCGGAAAACTTACGTATTTATATGCGAATGAAAAAAATCGTACACGTAGCTTAAATTAATTAATTAAACGGGATATTAATATGTATATATGAACTATAAAATATAAATTTATTTGAAAAATAATGACGAATGCGATTATCATTTTGTTATACGACAGAAATTAAACAGAGAATATGTTTACGCTTGAATATGGCTATTCAATAAATGATTATCGCCGATATGTAGAAAATAATAATTGATTCATAAATAAATGCATAAATTAAGAATAAAAATCTTTCATTTGCATTAACAAAGGCACGTATGGTAATATAATAAATTAACTTATCCAACTTTGACGTAATCAAAAAAAAATAATAATAATAATTGCGATGCAAAAACGCATTTGATATACACAGTAGCACCGAGTGGCGTTAATATTGAATTCACAATTCTGCATAAAATAATCAAGGCGGAGGTGGAAAACGTCGCATTGTTACCGATCAATTTATCGATGCAATTAACGTCGTGTAAAAATGAATCGCATCTGGCCAACACAATAATTTCGGTTCGGAAAAGTTTCATCGTATCCCTCATCGAACAATATATTTTAAACTAAATCAAACATTCATAATCATCATTGTTTATATATTTTGGCTTGCCGCCTTCAATCATCGTCTTTCTTCTCCAGTTTGAGATCCACCATCGCATGAAGCTCTTCCGGAGAATATCTGAAAACGAAAATAATTTGTTTAAAAATATATCTTTACATCTACATATGAAATCAACGTATATTGTTCTAAAAATTCTATATAAACACATCTAATTCTATTTTTACACAGTGGATACGTTCTAAAGAATGCGTTGAGAAATGCGTGTAAAAAAATTCACAACTTAAAGCTCTCTATCGGGCGCTGGACTGTGCCACTTAGAAAGCATTACTTCATCACTATACCAGGATTAAGTCACATGCCATCCCGATTTTCTAGGCTCTCCTGATACGCATCGGGTTGCCAGCCATGAGTCCAGAGCTGAGCTGTCATTGAGCAGGTTATGACAAAAATCGGATGCACATCATCATCGTCATCATTTGCTATCCACGAGACACTCACTCGTTGTACGTATGGATCTTATCAGACTCTAAAATGGTAGTCTTACATGTGACGCGAGGGCATGGGTTTTTTGTAAAGAGTTTCCCTCTCACTGTAATTGGACATATATCTTCTATCCTATTCGTGTCAGATTTTACCCTCCCAACTATATTCAGGCAAGTAGGAGGGGGTTTTTCACGGTATACGTTCTCCTCTTCTCTATGCATTATCTCTTTATAACGAGTCGCAAGTGATTATTTAACCTTGTAGCGCAATAGCAATCCTTTCATCATGGGAAAAACCTCCTCAAAGAGAAAGAGGAACGTATCGAGGCTAGACCATTTATCGATCATCGGTTTAGGGTTTTCCTTCCCAATTTAATCTTGTTAATAGTCGCTGTCTGATATAAAACGCCTGATCACCATAGGCCGGTAAACTATTTATAGGCTTTTCTGAGTGTGATACTTATCGGCCACATATTTGTTTGCCGATTATACATTATTCGTTTATACGTTTCCTAATTTATTGGTGGAAAGTTGAAGGTATGATAAAATTAAAGCCGTTAGTAAAACGTTAACAAAAATAGTGTAAAAACAAAATCAGGTGTACATCTATTCAATCGCTCTCACAATGTGATATTAAATATTTCTTAATTGGCTTGAAACATTGTCTAATATTTCGTTAAAAATGCAAACGTTGATCATTATTGGTAATTTTTATAGTCGGATCACAGGTTTCTTCAGTATCCATAGTATAGACATATAAAAAATCGACAAAACAGAAACGTGTTAGAGCAAAATCGGGTAAATCGAGTGAAATACGATAAATGATCTTTTATATCTAATATAGTTTAATAAATACAATTTACATACCCAAGAAGGTTCTGCAGGTCGCAAACAAAACGATAGACATATCGTTTTCCTGCCGTTTTATGTATAATATTTTTATCATAATAATAACGGAGCCCGCGAGACAGCTTTTCATAATTCATTTTAGGTTTATTTTTACGAATGCCCCAACGACGTGCAACCTGAAGAAATAATAGATTATTTAACAACGAGTACGACGAGTAGAGTGTATATATGTTGTAATATTTACCTCGTCGGGGTCGGTGAGTTTAAATTCCCATCCGTCGCCGGTCCACGATATGAATCCTTGGCAAGATTTATCGGTGAGAAGTTCCAACAAAAACTGCCATAGTTGAATTGGTCCCGAACCTGAGAAAAACCGACACGTTATGATTGATCGATATAATATATTGTAATCGTTTTGTGATTGATTTATACCTGTGAAGCATGGTCCAGCGGGTGGATATCCTCCTGGCATCTTCTCCGGCGATATGAATCCCGGATTGTGCAAGTCCGACGGCGGACACCAGATACCGCCTTCCGGCACCGATCCCGGAGCTCCAGCTCCCGGCGGAACGGGGTATGTGTCGTACGGCGAGACGTATCCGCCATCGTTGCTGTACGCATCGTGATGGTACCGCGCTGCAAAAACAAAATACATATTACCACCGACCGCAATCAACGTTTATAGCCGAACAATACAATCGCAAATGGCCATTTCTATGGTACGCAACAATAAAAGGAGTCGGTATTATAGCCGAGCGTATAAATAAGCACTCCGCCGCTAAACGGTACCCACTTTATGCGTTCAATCGGGTCTACTAAGGTCTTTGGCGTTTGTGTTTATATATTTTTATAGTCGAAATCAATTGAATACTTTGCATACAAAGGACTGTACAAGTTTAGTGAGTCGACGCGATGAATATTCATCGTATCGGCAGTCGGTCCGATATGAAAAAGTAGCAAAGAGGTAATTCCAATCGGCGGTGTGAAGGTCAGCGTTAAATTTATACAAAATCTATTTAGCGGTAACAAATTGTGAAAGTGTATAATTGAAGACGCCAACGTTAAACACAATATTTTTATGCGAAAATCAATATATTAATATCGAACTTACATCTAGGATATGGTTTGGTATAGTGTCCCGGTGGGTATTTATCAATGACTTGGGGTGACGCTCCGTAGAACTCTGGCGAACTGTCCGAATATGGTCCAGTCTGATGGTGGTGCTGATGGTGGTGATGCGGGTGGTGGTGCGTTGTTGGCTGATGATGATGGTCTAGCGGTGAGTAGTCGTGCTGATCGGGGGACAGGTACGCGGCTGAGGGTGCGGGGCCCGGCCCCGGTGGCGGTGCTCCGTACGGCTGGATGTAGCCGGGGGGTGGGGTACCATTTCCAGCGGCTCCTCCGCCACCGACTGCGCCTCCACCTTGTTGTCCACTTGACGTGTAACCGCCTGAAAAATTAAAAACGCAAAATTGTAATAAAATATATATTAAATTTGTATCACGCTACGATATTACATCATAGATGATTGTCGTTTAAATAAAACATAAATACATTGCGAGCATGATTTCCTCTTATCTCATTGTCATTATGTGTAAAGGAAATTATTATGAATATATTTGCTAAATTTATTGATTAACAATAACATTCGACGAAGTGTTTTGATATTGTCATCATCGTAAGCTCGCCACGGATCATGGTAAAAAAATTAAATAATTTTAATTAAATTCCAATACAAAAACTGGCAATTCTATATAACATTTTTATGAAATTTAATTATGACGTATTACAACGTTAATTATTTATGCAAAAAAATTGTCATTGCAAATCTTTTTTTTATATATATATAAACATTTAATCAATATTATTAATAAAATTGTAGTGCTTTGGCAGCCATTTTTAGAAATTCATTGGATTGTGTAAAAAATATATAATGGCTTGATGGAAAAGTGTGAAAACTATAAGATCGCGACAAAGAAAACGTCTATGGAGCGAATCTCCGGGTGATTCGGTCAATCGATCGTTTCCTTTCATTGTTTTCCAGAAAAATACCGAAAATAACAATACGAAATAAAAAAAAATAATACGTTTTAATTTTATGCGAATTACATGATGCAATTCGAGGTTCGAAGCATTTTTTTAAAATTGCGTTTAGCTCCATTGGTGATTCTGTCTTTATCTCCTTGATGTTGACAAAACGTCAGGACAGGAAAAAGAAGCGAGGTTGTATGTGCAGCGAATACGATGTTTTTTGTCTAAAAATTCAATACGCATTTTCCATTTTTAGCCCGCGAAATTTAAAAATCCGAATATATATTGATCGAATATGTGCAATGGCGAATTTAACAATTGAGACGCGTACTTAAATTTTAAGGCCCCTCTAAATATTTTCGCCCCTACATCCTAAAATGTGCATTTTTTTTTGATAATTAAAATAATTTTAAATATTCTTGATTAGGTTTGTCAGATTTTGCCAACAGCTTGCGGACTTTGTTATAAAATTAATAGAGGGCCGCGGTTTACTAATAAAATTTTTAGAAAAATTTAGGTGCCCCTGATGGGCCTAGGATCCCTGATGGGCTTAGGATCCCTGGAGGGCTGTATGGTGAGGACCCAAATACATTGTATAATTTTGTCTTAAGGGTAGCTACGTGTCAAAATCCATGGATCATGGTCTGTGGAACAGGGTTAGCCACCTGAAAAACATAATTAGCGCTATTCGCAATTATTTTTTCTCACGCCCCTAAGGGAAAATCTAAAAAAAAAAAATGTTCTGTAGCGCTGGAATTAGACTCTATCTTAAAATGTTTAAACTTATTGTAGTATTGTGCATTGATTAAATTTTTAATGAAGATGAAAGAAGCTGTTAAAGAACGAGCAAATTGTCATGAATGAAAAGCTAAAGCGACATAATCTCAAAAACAGATCTTAGTATTAGATAGTATTATTTAGAATAAAAATTCAGATTATGTTTTTATTGATACAGAAGATTTAGATTAAGCCGCATTAGATATTATCGATCAACAGCATCCACTGTTCCAAATTTAGAGATAAATCTATGATTACGAAACGTAATTCACACGCCGATACATTTAAGATGGAAAAAAAGGTTCCATACCACCGTCGGTTAAAATATATTTATTTATTTGATACGAGCATTTTATAATAATCACATAATACCGGCATTATGGGCATATATATGTTTTTTTCAGTGGCCATTTAATGCTCATCTCGTTCGGCAGGCAGGCTGTGGCCGTTTTTAGGAAATGAGAAATTTAGAAAATTGGACGAGACACGTAACCGAGAGCGGCCATTAAATACTGTTTCCATAGATAAACGTAAAATATTATTGGTACACGGTGGTAATTCGGCACGGCGGCAATTACCGATCGAGTCAGATTCGATTATGCCCGGAGCGAGCAAGGGATCAGGGGGGGAATCCCATCAGGCGTCCGACGTAATTAACGCGAATCGGCAAAAAAAATAAATAAATAACATAAATCACTGTTAATTGCGGAATTGTTGAGCTGCCAACGTCGGGCCAGCGGTGGTAATCGCTCCGGTTATTTTACATTACACCTCTAACATGCGTGATTTGCTTCTTTTTGTGTAATGGGTTCATTACACAGTGGGCACCGTGCAGTCGGGGGGAGCACGAAGCAATCAACCATTGTATTAAAGCAAGGGATTTAAAATTATTAAGAGGAGTGTCCGAACGAAGCAAGAAATAAATATGGATACGTACGAATTTGTCCATAAAACGTAAAAAAATAAAAGAAAATGCAATAGGGATCTTAAGGACGTCAGTAAAAATGAGAAAACAGGATCATCTTATTCGTATTATGTTTTTGTGGACGAGAAATAATTTTGCAAGTCCCTGTTTCGGCCTATCAATCATCATGAACAATAAGAAAGGTCTTTCGTTTCTCTACATTTTAAATTACAATATGACAGGAAGAGATTTCCTCAAAACAATTATGTTATGGCTTGTAGGTAACATGCGTATTATTTCGATAATGTAAGTTAACCGCGATAGAGCTAAGTTATTAGTCGGATAGATGTCCGACGAAACTCAAAAAAATAATATAAATTCAATCCAACTGAAATAATATTAAAATTAACCAGTGTCGTGGTTTGACACTGGGGGGAATATTGTTATGAAAGACTCGTACCCTTTGCATATTTATATAGGTATATCCATCTTATCTTTATATCCATTCATCGTAGTCAAATAAATAAAAAAATATATATATTTGAATAAAATCATTTTAAAATTACCCAATGAAGAAATTTTGGATTTTTCCTTTTCTTTAATTTTAGCGATATCCTTTATCCGTCTAATTCTGTTTTAAAATTTGAGATACGAAATACCGGTTCGAATATAAAGGTAAGTTTCAAGAACGCCGATACCGTTTATACAAAAAAACGCTTATTTGACAATTTAAAAAAACACTTGTGCAAAAAAATTCTGTCCAAATTAAATTACAGTTTTGTTACAACAATCGTGTTTAGTTAGATTTTCGGTGTTCTCGGGAAAATGCAGAGGGATTAGCTTTTTGCGCGATGTTTATTGGATAATATCCGCTTATTCTCGAAAAAATCTAGGTAATTTATGTAAGGGTTTTACATTAACTGGTTAAAGTAGAATTAATGTTTTTTTTAATATAGAAGTTTGGGTAAAATGAATATGACATATCCTGACATTGGTAGCCGTATTAGATGCTTACTTACTGTTGTTGTCTGTAAAAAAATGTTTTAGTATGCTAGGCATTTTTTTACTAGCGGAAAAACGGAAAATTCGGAAAGATTTTGCGGAAAACAACAGCATTATAAAGAAATAGTCTTTATATTCGGCGTAGATGGTTCCCAGAGATTTTTCATATTTATGTAAACTTGAGGAGATAAAGACAGAATCTCTGAAAGAGCCAAACGCAACAACCCTTCACAAGTTTCCGATGTGGATGAATAAATACAGATTTTTTGTGATAATCACATGTATATATAATTTTATAGCGCAATTTTCATACTTTTCCACGCGATTTTCGCGATAAATTCTTGACCTAACTCATCCAGAAACGTTGCGCATACATAATTAAGGTCGTATAGAGTTAATCCGCAATAATGCCAATCCAATCAATTCCAATGTATCGACACGTTAATTTATTATGCGATTATGCACAAAAATGCGATTTTTAAAGTACGATTTTCGCAAAACGTTTATTGCGCACATCTCCGGGCACGACGAGAGCGATCGCTGGCGAAGATGCGATCGGATTGGTCGACGGGGACCGCCCACTGGGCGGCGACCCGATTGGCCCCGCCCCCCGCGAAACGAAAACAATTTGCTCAGCCTTTTCGTATTGACAAACGCGCGCTAAAAATTATCAACACAATAAATAAAATTTTAACCCCAAATAATGACGATAATAAAAAAAAACGATGGGCGTCGTACCCCTCAATTTCCTCGTCGTTGATGTCATTTAAAGTGAGGGGAGACGCAATATCTCATTTAGCCGAGGGTAAAATAAATAATATTGACATGACATGGGCTTCTTACATACCATTATAATAATTTATAAATAAGAATAATATGTAAAAAAAAAAGAGTATAGAAGCATACGTCAGCCATATGTCATCGCTGAAGCACGAGCGATCCCTTCTTGCTCCTTACGTACACATCGACAACACCCCACAAATCGTCTCAATAAACAACCATATGTCACGTGAAACGTTATAAAAACTATATATTGCGCAATGTGATATAACAACCGGTTTAAATTGCTATATTTATCAATCAGATACTGAAAAAGCAATATCCGGACGACGGGTCATTCATTCAATCAACGCTCAATTAAAACCGGTCGTCGATTAATTCGACGCGGATAAATTCATCGAATTAATAATTATAAAGTACATATATATATATTATTTTCATACATATATTCACGCAATCGTGCGTTTTTGCGAAATTTAAAAGTAAAAAAAAAAGTGGTCGTATCACGTGTTGCGCATAAGGTCCAATGTCTAGTGGAATCTGTTAGCGATCAGTCTAGATTTATGCGTTTGTCAGAAAAATTCGAACCGTCTCGCCGCAAATTTAAATTTCGAGTCGGTGGGGCCGAGAGGCAGGTGTTTTCTGGTGCACCTGCCGCTGCTCACATGCTCCGGGACCTGGCCTCTCTCTAATCCAGTGCGAAGACACCAGCTGATCGGTGGCCGTTGGCCCCCGGTTGATCCCTGTCACTGACCAGAACATTTTGATCGGCGAGGGAACAGCGAAAAATAGAAAACTTGATCATTTTTCTATTATGCAAAAAAATATCCGAAGTTAATAACTGATTTTGAGAGAATACTGATAATATTATATTAATCATAGTGTTCCAAAGATGATAATGTTAGAACACGATAAGACAACGATCTTAAACCCTAATCAATGATTCATAGATGTAGGATTTTTGATAAAATTGCTGAGAAATTATTGCAACAGCCATTATATTTTTTACATAACAATAATAATTATAATTTAGAAGTATTCCCTAAATTAAATTGAAAAACGAATAACGTATGGCATGTTTTACAGGTGACTATAATAACGGTCATATTTTGAACCATATACACTGACTGATTCAGGTGCGTAGCTACCCCTAAGGCAAAACGATGCAAAGCGTAGGAGCCCTCGGCATGTAGAGCCCTGCAGGGGCCCCTGAATTTTTCTAGAAATAATAAATATTCGTAACATCGAGATCGCTAATATCGAGCTATGAGAAGAAGCAATAAAATTAAAAAGAGGAGGGGTAGTAAAAATATTTTAATACCCCCTTCAAAATGTAATTGCGCGTGGGGCCTCTCAAGTGCTAAATTTGGCGCTGATTAAGTAAGTACGATTACTTTTCACATAGAAATATTACGATCTTTTAAGAGAAAAAAATATATATTTACAAAAACATTTTAAATGATTATTTTATTAAATTTATTTTGAGTTGGTTAATATATTATTTAAATGCATCATTCACTAATTCAAGCGTCTTAGAAGATGCATTGTATGTTACGCAGGTGTAACTGCTATATTTAGTCAATTCTCAGAATAAACAATCTCTGCTCTATTGAAAGAAAGTGTAAGAGTTGAGATTATCCCAATGGCAAACAATGCAAAGACGATTTGAAAGACTTAAGGTGTGAAGGTATAAGGCTTATGCAAGGTGCTTTTCGTACAAGTTTCGAGAATAACTCGGCGTAAAATGCAGCTAAAGAATTAATAGCGATTCAACATCAAACGAGACACTGCCGAGAATTTTCTGCAATTCGCGATAAAAGCAATTTCCGCGTTAATCGCTTCCTCTCGTCAACGCCGCCGCTAATAATCGATCAAAGCACAAATAGAGTTCGAGTTAAAATTAGGAAGAAGCGATCGGAACAACGGGGAGCATCAATGGTAGTAGTCTTCGCCGACGACGGGACGCGCACTCCTCTGAATACTAATTAGTCAACCGACACCCGAACGGCTTTACAAATTCAAATATAGAGATGAGACCCGAATTCGCCAGAAACATTTGCAAACGGTCAACACATGTGCATAACTAATTCGAGATTAATGGCTTCGGGACCCTTCAGAACTTGATCCCGTATTTTTTCAAGGAGACACATGGCGTTCTGAAGCGCATAATTTTCGCTAAAATCCTGAGATGAGGGTGTATTATATCCAGCTGCCGATCCCGGCCGGTCGGTTGCGGCGGCGATCCGCGAGCGGAAGTGGCGCGGCGGACGCTTCCGCCGGACACTGCGCGGTCATTTCGACCGCTACGCCACCGGCATGCATTATCGAAGCGAACCCATACAAACACTGCACAATATCGCGAAGAGAGAATACATGAATGCAACAGATTCGTCCGCGGACGTGCGTTTGAACCTGTGAGGAAGGGGGCGCTCAGGTCCAGGTCCGTGTAGCCAGGACAGTCACCGTAGAAGGCATCGGCCGCCAACTCCAGCAGCACCATGTTGGCCTGCTCCGCCGTCGTCGTGGCAGCTCCTGCAGGTCTCCACCGGAACACTCGACGCCACCGCTCGACGCACGATCACAACCCAAACCCAGCCCGCAAAATAAAAATATTCGCAAAATCACACAAAACGATCAATCCTCCGTGCGACCCATGCGTCTCCGATCCAGAACTGAGATCTCGGAAAACCGAGTAAACTACACCAGATCAAATCTTGACGATTCCATCGACGTACGATCTTTTGCACGATCCGATTCCTCGACGATCTGTTATGTATATGTTGTATAATTATTTTGTTATTTATATTTGCGTAAGTTGGTGTATATTCGCGGTAGAGTTTGCTAGCGCGACCGACACGACAGGCCGAGACAAAGCCGACATTGCAACTGAGTGAGCGCGCGAGCGACAAACCGAGCGTGGCCGAACACGGCCGAGCCCCCTCCCGCGCGCCTCCCCTCCTCCCCCGCCGCGGCCGCCCCCACCCCCCACGCACACTCCGCCGCGTAATGAACAAACACCTGCTCTTATAAAAAGCAACTATGTGGCCAGGGGCGAATTGCGAATTAATCACTAATTAAAATGAGCATGAACCTTTTTTCAATAAAAAAAATAATAAAAATACATCAATAATTACTTATTCGATCTATATCGTCCGATATAATCATGTCCACGTAAAAAATAGTCAGGTTTACATAAAAATATTAAATAATTAGCTAGTCGTCATACTGAAAAAACATGAAATATATGACAAAAAAATCTTTGAAGCATGGCATCAAGTTACTGAACGTTTTTTTCTAATCTTCGAGAATATGAAAATGTCGCAGGAGTTAGACAACATCAAAAAAGCTATATATATATATAGAATAATTTTGCTTCACATTCCTAGAGAACTTTTTTTGTTTCTCGAGAAATTTCGCGTGAAATCAATAGATTTTCTTTGTTTTTTAAAATGCCTTTAAATTTTTAGTCTCGTATTATATCAGTATTCATTTTTAAAATATTTCAACGAAGCTAACGAACGATATTCCATTCAAAATTACATTTCAACATAAACAAATTCTCGTTTTTCTCAAGAAGATTAAATAAAATAATATTAAAATTATTAAACAGAGATTTATCAAATATTGTGAATCAAAAATGCCGAGAATACACAATCTCTAGCAATCTCAACTATTAAAAAAATCTAGAGGTTTCTCCAGAAATTTCTTGTTGAAAAAAAAAACAAGAACAAGGATAAATCAATAGATATTCTTTGCTTTTTTTAAATGCAATTTTCGGATTATTCATAACATATTTTCTCGTGTTATTAATTGTTTCGTAAAATACGATATGTTATTCGTGAATTGCGAAAATAAAAACGTCGATAATTCACAATCTCTATCAGAGGGGTATTATGTGCAGCGTTATAACAGTGTTGATTTTAGCCAAATATTTTATTCCCATTATTTGCACAATAAAAAATCGCTGAATACTACAGAACACGCGAAACAATGACAATATCAATGTCAAAATACGTCAGGGACAAAAGTATCGACACAACATTTGTAATATATTTTTTTTAATAAACGTGTTAAGCAAAAAATTCGTGTAAAAAATAAATAGTCAGTACTTTCTGAATGGGATTATTGTAGAGGCATGTAAAAATTGTGTAAATTCGAATTAATGCGATATTTTTTTGGGTTTTGATTAGATTAATAGTTTAACAATGGGATTTAAATAACAACAATATATTTCAAAAGTCTTTTGTGTTGAAATTCGTTGAGATTTTCGAATTAAGAACTTATGAAAATGGCATTACTCTGGCATTTGTCTGCTCAGATCCGAATTATGATTATAGGTTTTATTTAAACAAGTTAAATATGTGAATCGTTCAGGATCGGAGTACGATACGATACTTATTCAAAAAGAATCTTCAGTGCTGGATTGTTGAACGCGATGGATTGTAGAGTGGCTCAACAAACAAAGAGCATATACACTGTAATCAAAAGGTGTGGAGTGGAGAAGAGCAACATCAGACAATGGCCACGGTCGATGCGTCATCATAAACACAATGGTCAGTCCATGGGAAAATCGTAAAAAACACCACTTATTCACGCAGCCTAAACAAAAAAAAAAGAACCGACGACTCTGAAAACTCGGCAAATTTTCAGCATTAAAACCCAATTTGTGTATTGAAGACACATCGGATCTCTTGAAACGTGTAATGTGTGTGTATACGGGTCCGTTCGCAGTTCACGACGGGTTAACACGTCTTGTAGAATAAAGAGCACTAAAATAACAAAGCAATTTAGATGTTGCATTGTTCTTGCGGCGGACTGTGGGAGAATTCGGTCGTTTTCTGTGAATGCCAAAGCTGAAAGCTTTTGTTGAAGAGTCAAGGTTCAAGACACGGGGGGCCCGTGGACAAGGTCACTCCGGAGGACAATCGGATCAAGGTTGGCCGATCCGTTTCATTATCATGTTAATTCGCTGAAATGCAACCGATAACAAAGCGAATGCAACAATTCAACGAGGTAGATAGCATCTCGCGAGACGGGTTAAGGACGGTAAACTGAACTTTGCAATATCATAAAAACACATATATAATAAAACAACTGCATATTTGCATATATATATAATTAAAGCGCATAGATAACAGCGTCCATTGCGGCTCTGTCTGTCAATGCGATTCCGATTTGGGCATTAAGCTATGTATCGATTACTAATTATTTATCATATATGAAAACATAATTGCGTCATTGATTGAATCGAACGAAAAAAAACGGCAAGGTTGTCGATCGCTGATGTGAGCCGACGAACCGAGCCCTTGAACCGAAGACAGCGACAATGAATTCCTCGCGAATAAATTATTAATTCGCAAATGACGGTTCGCGTTCGCCATTTTTATTATAACATTATGACATGTGAGCGTAGAGATTCGTGCATTGAATGCAAATTTTCTATTAATAAGCCAGTAGACCATCGATATGAGCAAGAATATATTTAAATATCGTATTTTTTGCAATGCTCAATGAACAATGAAAAAAAAACGCACAGAAATAGTCGAA
Source organism: Philopotamus ludificatus (assembly GCA_022495035.1). Lineage (NCBI taxonomy): Eukaryota > Metazoa > Arthropoda > Insecta > Trichoptera > Philopotamidae > Philopotamus > Philopotamus ludificatus. The sequence continues at coordinate 6,034 of JAGXCT010036298.1, read as the reverse complement.
AAAAGTGGTACGATTAATAAAAATTAACAGGAAAACGCGTAAAAATAAACAAGAAAATTCATGAAAATTCGCCTCCCGAATTTTATGTTCATAGAAAAAGTGATTAATCATGAATTTGCTAATTTAGTGATTAACATAAAACATTGCTAAAGAAATGATGTACAGAACATGAAAAAGGATAATGCTGGTATGGATCGAACAAAATCTCTAAGAATCGGAGGATTACATTACACTTGAGAGGCCCCAGACGCAATTAAATTTGAAGGCCCTCCAATTTGGATACATAATTAATTTCAAATAAAAATATAATCAAACATTTAATTAATTTAAAATGCTATAAATATTTTTAGAAAAATTCAGGGCCCCCCTGAGGGTCGAGGATCCCTGTAGGACGGTATGCCGAGGGTCCCGATTTCATCGTTTAGACTTCAGGTGAGATACGCGCTTTAATCCACCTGAAAAACATGTCATAGCTAGTGTTTTTCGTTTGTCAATTTACTTTAGGGAATACTGCAATGTTATTAATTATTTTTGTTATAAAAAATATATATAATAATAAATCGTTTGAGAGTTGAACTTTGAGACCCCAGGCGCGCGCCTTATGCGCTTTATGTCCTTAAGAGGAAATCCGTCACTGCACCTGACTCACGCAATGTTAGGGACCTCAACTTGGCAATTCAATATGTTATAATCAGTAAATTAGCTAGTGTTAATGCTCGTAAAACTTATGTTAAGTAATTAAACGTAATAATGAATACCATTAACTTTATTTATTTGCCTACAATTTTAGTTTAAATTTTGAAGGGCCTTACATTTTTTCTAGTTCATCAAAGATAATGGAATAAAGGATAGAATATTTCGTGTAGCACTAAAGTTTTTCAGGGGCATATTTGATCATATTTTCTATGCAAAGCTAAATATACTAAAAAAAAGACAGTAATTCTGAATCGTATTATTGTAAAAACATATAAAAACCGTGTAAAAAGAGAAAGAAATTACTAAAATTCTTATACCATGAATAATATCAAGAACTTTGAAGGGCCTCGCTTTTATCTTGTCATCTATTTTTATTTATATATTTGATAAAAAAAATCTTTGGAATTACGAATGAATAAGATCTTTCAGGCTTCGTTTTATCTACGAGTGGAAAAAAATAAGGATGATATAAACGAAAATGCATAATATTTCTCATTCGCAAATTGAAAATCAGACAAAAAATTTTCCGAAACAGAGAAAATTAGGCTAAACCCACTACTATCGGAAATAATGATTAAATCTATGATAATAAAAAACTTTCAGACATGTGAATTGAAAGAAGACTGCAGAAAAATCCTTGCAATCGTATACTCGCCACGATCACGTTCCACAGTGGTAAAGCATCGACGTCGACGAATATTTTCTACGGTTTAAAATATTAATAATAATATACGGCGAGCACAATGTCCCGCCGTATTACGCACTCATCATTATTCAAGGCAGGTGCCATTTAATAAATGTATGATTAATCTTGACTATATCTATCCATCTAGCCGATTGTCTACATATGCCACGAAGTGAAATACCATCGAAAGATTCTTCAGATTCCCGAAAACGCCTCTCGAAGACAAATTCTACTATACGGCACCGGATACAGTAACCCGATATCGGTTCCGACACGTGCATATCGAACTATAGTATAATGTTCCGAACGATAAAAGAACTATAGTCGAACGTCTATCTATTATTTTACATCGACAATGTTTTTATTATGTACTGACAATCGCGGCAACAATGATAACTGCGCCACTACCTGAGGATATCGGATCTAGTTTTGCACAGAATGCGAATTTTCTGGGAACGCCGAAAAAAAATGTGCCGGGCGTGGTTCTGCACTAATAATACGTTGCAAAGAAAACGAAATGAACAACAAAGAATATGTATAACTGAGACGGGATTGCACATTGCACAAGTGAACTCGACGACATGTATATATTCGTATGTACCGGGGGCACCGGAAATCTGTCATTATCTCCAGAATTTAGCCACTAATTGAGTTACCCAACGAACGTTATTAGAGAGGCTGCCGACTCGGGTGGTGTTTCCCTGTTTATTTTCTAAAAATGACCGTCGGATATGTGAGGTATTACTGTTTCATTGACGTACGATTTCAATAAATCGTATATCCATTACGTGAAACAAATCTAGAGAGACAGGAAGTCGATTTCCAAACCAGCGGCTACCGGTTATTTTCTCATTACCGCTGACAGTTATTCGCGTCTACCCTTGATTGGGATGATGAAAATCTGTGGCTGATCGATTTTTCGAGATTGCATATTGAATGCTATTATTATTGCAGAAGAGATAATTCGTTCTGTACATTACATGAAAAAATACGATTTTATTTGAAGACCTCGACAAACATTAGATATGTCTATCGTGCTCTATCGACAGCAGATAATACGACGATATGTATAAATTTTGACATATATGACATGTCGGAATATAAGGATATAACTCTAAATATAAGGATATATCTAAATATATATTTCCGTGCGATGTTTGTAAAGGCAATAATGAATAATGGCTAATATCCTTTCGATTTGCTCTCAGTTGTCCTTATTTTCTACATACTTCTACAACATCAAAAATAACGTATGTTATTAAATCGGATAATAGATCAATCCTTATATAGATGCTTTTTATTCATTTTCGCAATGAATATCTATTTTAATAAATTTGTAAAAAAAAAAATTATGAAAGTAACTCATAGATTGGATAATTATTTATATTTAAAATATTTATTTGACTCTGTAAAGTTTATTTTTCGAGATACTAGCATCCATATATTAAAAATCTTTAGAGAAAACCATTGAATATGATTTAGAGAATATAATACATTGTTTTTTTCAGTACTTTTCATGCGGCAAACAATTATAAAAATATTAAATGAATTTCAAATCAAATAATGAAAAAATATCTTTACATAAAAAAAATACGGCATTCTTTCCAAGAAAATATTAGCAAAGGATGTGAAGCTGTTTAAAAAAAAGAATAATTGTTGATTTCCCATCGATGTTTTTTTTTAGAATTTCTACAACTAGCAGAGAAAAAACTAGATAATTCAAAGATATTCCAACACCTCACACATAAACCCCGATGTACACGATTTCACATTAACGCGATTTATTTATTTATTTGAGTGAAGAAAAATGTGGTTTTCCGGAAAATTATGAGGCATGTGAATGGGCTTATACACTCAATGAGATCTCTAAAAAATTAACACAAAAAATGAGTAATTTTCGTCTAATTAATTCGGATTTAAATGTTGCGGAAGTTCGTATGACTTCCGTACTTCAATCAACGCGGTTTTTCTTGGAAATCGAAATAAATAATTCAAATCAAACACATCTCGCCTTTAAAAATTCCATATACGGTATTTTATTTATAGTCTCTGGGCAAGTTTATATTAAATTCTCTTAAACATGTTCATTAATTAAAATATACCTTAACATAAAAGAAAATTAATTTTTAGCCAAATAACAACACTGTTTTGATGCCTCAGCTTCCGCATGAACGCTGTAGGAGATAAATGCCATACCAAAAATTACAATCTAGAAATGTAGAAATGTTGAGTAAAACCTCCAATTTCCTCTGACTCTGTCATTTTTGGTCAAATCTCTATTCTACTCTCATTAATTTTATTTTACGAATAAATAAAAAAAAGATTTTTATAGACAAAATAAACAAGAAAAATCTATAGATATAAAAAAATGTGGTTCAATTTATTTTGTTAAAAAATCTTTTGGGCCAATACTTCTGGCCCACATGGTAGAAAAGGTTAGGGAGTGGTATTTGACCTACGCACGTTTTCAATTATTAACCCGTGCGTTTCCACCAAGACGCGAATTTATCAGATTTTCCTCATTTTCTTCGATCGTAACATACGAACGAATCTCGCGAACAAAAAATCTTATCAATTTGCGCGTGGAACATGTCATATCCTAGCAGTCTATTGGCTGTATCCGGGGGGCGTGAGCCACAGTTTTGCCGCCACAGCCTTAAACAAGTTTGCGCCGCGTGTTTATTTCCGGCGGGACCGGTATTGTCTCCATTTCCGGCCAATCTCCACTCCGTAAACTGTGCACACGCCCCACATCTCTTTCCCTTCCCATTCTTCTATACACACACACATGCGGCCGATCCAATCTCTCGTTCATTTTTATTCGGTGCATAATAATGCACCATTCCGGTTATTTATTTATTTAAAAAAAAAATAATAATAAAGCTAGGGGAGTGTGCGACCTTGGTATAAAAAATAAAATAATAAAAGCTCTATCAATAGATCAAATAGATTTCGATTCAACACCTGCGCGATTTTTTGCGCGATGATCTCGCCGCATTGAATCGATTCTCTTATCCAGAAGCCAACGCCATTAGCCACTAATTAGCGGCGGCTCTATAAATTTACATCGGGCGATTTAAGTAGCTCTTTAGATGATATCAATTTCCGATAATGAAACGTTCCGAGAACGAGAAATTACACGGCAGACATTTTAAAACCAGTGATCGGCCGCCCAACAAAAAAAATGTTATAATAAATAGCCCAGAATGCAAAACTATTCCGAGAGCAATTCAGCGCCATTATCAGTCGGTTTGACGATATTTATACGTCGGAGATCGAGAGAGAAATCGGTCACGTCTAAAAAATTTTCACACACTATGTTTTTTTTTTATTTAAATGTTTTTTGCACAGTGCAAATAAAATCAAATTAAACATGTCAATTTGTCAGATAGCGTCGGTCGACGCTATTCGACCGGGACAAGTTTCGTCGAAATTTATTTCTTTACATATTTATTTTAATCGTCTGGACGAGTTCAAATTAAACATGCGCTCATTGACAGATACATCAATTCGACATTGATGATGGAATTTATTCAATACAGCCGGTAGCTGACATAGCGTATGCAAAAAGAGAATATTTTTGCAGTGTGCCATTTTTGCATAGATATTGTAATCACTCCAGAGTCACTGGAAAATGAAAATAAAATAAAAAATAGACGAACACTTTACTAAATGTACATTTGATATATATTATGGCTTATCAATTTATGGTATCTCGGGCGCTGTTATCGTGGCGACCACTACCGCAGCTTCCTGTGCCCCCTCCCCGTAGATTTGCTCCATTTTTTTTCGTATAAAAATATAAATACATTGCAATCAAAACAGAACAGGCGAATACGTACAGATTAATTATGAAAATTGAATTAATTAAAATTAAAATGAATGTAATTTCTGAGCAGAAATAATCTGCTGCAGCACTCGTTCCCATGGAGAGCTCTTATCGCTTATCAAACGCTGTTCGTTATCGCCTCGGGGTTTTTTTATGGTCAGCTCGTTTCAGACTTTAAATTTCGAATAAAACATTTTTCGGCGACACCTGGTCCTTATAGGATACCTGTGCACATGTGCTCGGTGTACGGTGCGTGCCCGACAGGATCTTCCACACCGGATGTTGGTGCACGTGTCCCCACGGACGCAGCTCGCTAAGTGCTCCACTGCGGCTAAATATAAACTCTTGACACATATACATGTGGAAATAAATTTGGGGTCGATCGCATTTATGGTGTGCGTCGACTGTATTCAAGCGCAATTTGTGGGGGATGAATTTCCTCAGGTTATTTACCAATAGTTTTTTTTTTTGGGATGCCATTTGGTTGGCTTGAGGGTACTCGTGAACTTTTGAACCTTTTGCGGTCATTGATGATGACAGGAGCAGCACTCGAGACCCTTCAAGTGCTACCCTTCTCGTTTTTAGGCATCTCGGAGACATGCCCTTTTTTGTATAGACGAATTTATTAATAGATACGGGGGTGGCCGTGCGTAATAACCCAATGGAACACTCTCTTTACACGGTTCTGTAATAACACGACTCAGAAAAACCAACGAATTATTATTATAGTTAAACCCCCACTAACACTTAAATTGAGACCGTGTAATTCGGAGTCGTGTAATTGGGGGAGTGAAGCCATCCGGCTGTGTGCGTATAGCCTGGCA
>JAGXCT010036297.1:0-109044 GCA_022495035.1 Philopotamus ludificatus | reverse complement strand
TTGGCAGATTTGTATTTTTTTTGCGAAATACCCGTAACCCTAAATTAGATATGTGTTTCATTATCCCGATAACGCGTTGTTCTAATAACGCGGTCCCAACAGTAGCGTTAACGGGGGGATTACTGTGCTTCGTTAACGTATTAAGCATCACTTGATAGAATATACTTGTTGTAAATTATCTTAAAATATTTAAAATTTAACTTATATATTATAATTCATTCATTAAAACTATGAGAAAACGTTAGATGATGCAAATTCAGGATAATATCTAGAAAAGGATATACGCATTGATAGACATGTAATCTAGAACGAAGCTGTGAATATTTAAACAGGTTTATATAATAATTAATTATTTGATATAGTAACTAATAGAAACTATGGGATAGTTGTTTCGAAATATATAGACTTTTACAATCTTAATGCTAAAGAAGAGATTTTTTAACAAAGAAGACGAGTTAGCATTATAAAATGGTGAGCCTATGATGTATAGTTATTTAGATCAGTAGTGGATGATGACTTTATGGGACCCGATGTTAGTTACATTTCTGAGGCCCCTATTAACAACAATTGGTGAGGGAGGGGTGATTGTCGGTTGTATCAGGATGAAGAGGAATTATAAAAAATAATCAAAGCTCTTTGAGCTTCACAACTTATTATCAGCATTGTGAAATCGATTTATAGAATAGTATGCAGACATTTGTCTTACAGGTGAAGCTTACAAACGAAACTAGTCTATAAAATACTGAGTTGGGTCTTGGGGCCCCTAATGATCGGGGGCATGGTGATCCAGCATCATAAGCACCCCTATATATCCGCCACTGATCTAAATCAGCGTTCTTTAGGACATGCTATACACTGTTTTCTCCCTTTGGGCCTGGCATATTCTCTAATTAAATAAATAATTCAGACTCTCATCTCTTATTTTAAATTGCTGTGTCTCCTGCATCCATTAGAAAATTCAACTTTTTTTCTAATCGTTCATAATCTTTTCCTTTTCTATTTAGTTCTAATGTTAAACAATCTGATGTAAGATTTACTACAGAATCACTAAATATATTTTATCCTACGAGTGAGGCTACAACTAAAGCTCATAAAAGAAAACGAAACTAGTCTATAAAATATTGAGCTGGGTCTTGGGGCCCCCAATGATCGGGGGCCTGGTGCTCAGCATCATAAGCATCTCTATAAATTTGCCACTAATCTAGATCAGCGTTTTTTAACCGTTTAGCATTTGCTGACGGTTAAGACAAATAAAAGACAATGCAGGAGAGAATGACACGAATGCCAAAAATTGAAGATGTCTTCGCCGGGTATTCCGATTTGTAGATTAAAATTCTTTTAACCAAAAAGTCTATGGCTCATTTACTATTCAATGGCATGCATCAACACTCGGCTAAGTGGAAGGCGTATCTAGTCCTATATTTCATCAATCACTCACCGCTTCTCTTATAAACAGCGACAAATAGCACATTTTTCAGATTAAAACCGATACGGCATTTCCGTAACGCGTATATTTAATTTTTTATTTCAAGAAAAAAGCACATTTGTCACGTGTCTGGGCCGTAATAGAAATAATTACGCATGAAGCAGAACATCTTGACGCTAAAAAAAAATGTGTCGGTATGAAAATAACTTAGCGCACAATAAAACCGATTCTTGTCTAGTGGCTCGCGAATCGGCCAGCATTGTCAATTAAATTTGTCGGCTGTTCCTAGGTGTGCGAGGGACCCGGGACCACCAGAATTCAACACCAACACTGTGAGAAAGCCGTCGGTTTTTTTTTTTTTTGGGGACTGGTAACCTCGAACCTGGCGCACAATGGGATTTAAGAAGATGCATAAAAAACCGGTCAAACAAAACAACAAAAAGTAAACAGAGGTCTGTAGAGGCGGCGCTTTACTTGCACAGTTATGGAAGCGGCTTCCAAAACGTGCGACGAATGCCTAATAATTATTAGTTATAGAGTCATTATCTCCTGAGTATCCAAAAATGTCAACACCGACGACAATGACCATTGTCGCAGGCGAGAAATGCAGACGCGAATGCTCGACGCAATAACAAATTTGCCATAAGAAAGAATGACCTCATGAGACGCATTGGTACATTTTTAAATTCGGATAACACGTAATAAGCGACAAAAAAATGTGATCATCCATCCGGATACGGCTCGCGCCAAATGTTGCTTAACTACGGAAACGCTAGAAGTTTATTTTCTTGACACATCATACACATTCGCCAATTTATTCACCGTGTAAATCGAGGGAAAAAAATAAATGACAACACTGTTTCTTATTTTCTCAATTACTTAGTATTGGTTTTGATTTACACGCTGATTGAATTGTTAATTTATATTAAAAAACGTGATAAAGCAAAGTAACAATGTATGTAAACTTTTTGGGTTAAAATGCGTAAAATGAAAACAGGACGTGTATTTTTTTACAAATTTACATATTTTATATTAATCATTTCACTCTTCTACTTATTATAATTTATCTAGTTTATTAGAAATGAAATCATTCCGAACGATACTTTTTTAACCGTGTAAAAAATCGACTGATCATTGTTTTACAATTTTTTATAATGCCTTTTTCATTATAGTAAATTATCAAAACAAGAGTTAAAATCTTATCAAATATAATTGAACTAATTAGTATTTTTTTTTGTTAAAACTTTCTAAACCGTGTAAAAAAAATATTGTTTGATTATTATTTTACAAATTTAAAAACATTTTGTTTTTTTGGAATTAAATCATTCTGACGCATACTTTTTCAACCATGTAAAAAAACGATCGATACGAATTTATAAAATGTTTCACAAATTTTTCACTATACAGTCAGCCCTCCTATAACGTTTCGTTTACAAATTGATTCTTTCTACAAAATGCTAATATTTTCGAGGTCAAATTCCATATTTCGTAAAAATATAATACATTGCCCAGCAAAATAAGGGTCAATGCTCTTTGGTTGACAATGCATATTGTAGAAAATAGTGATTGAGAGGAAACGTTATAGGAGGGGCTGACTGTATACACTTATCCTAATAGTGATAAAATCTTATCATAAAAAACAATTGAATTAACTAGCTTTTTTGGGGTTCAAAATTTGAAAACCGTGTAAAAAGAAATTTGGCCGATTATCATTTTACAATTTTACAAACTCTACATTATTCATCATATAAATTTACCAAAAAAGGGATAAAAATCCTCTTATTAAATATAATGCAACTAGTTTTTTGATGATATAAAATTTTTTGGCACGGTGCTATTAAAAAACCGTGTAAAAATCAGACATTTATTATTAACACAAATTAATTACAAAAAAATTCTATTTACTATTAATAATATAATCGGTTCTTTTATGATTAACACCGTGTAAAAACGGATTTGGATAATAATTTTACGTTAATTTATAATATTCTAATTTTGAATGAGACCGTGCAAATTCAAGTATTACATTAATCTCAATCATCATCTGGAGAAGAACATCCATTTTATATTAACAAGTATACGTTTTTAACTATTCATTAACCCTTTGACTGCTGAACAACGATATATCGTCGTTTTTTTTTTATAGTAAATAATTGTTTGGAATTAAATCTCAGCAAATGGATTCAAATAATACCGCAATAAACAGTTTTTATATATTTATTTTTTTAATCTGAGATGATTACAATTAGGATCAGAATAGAAAAAAAAATATTTCGTGTGACAATCTATAACCAGATGCCGAGTACACTTGATCAAATTGAGTTTTTCTCACTCGTCATTATTTGAGAATCATCGGGTCAAAGGAATCTAGACAAAAGATCACGCCATTGGCGGCGTGAACAGACCAACAAAAAACTGTAGACCCATTTCAATAGATTATTGATGAATGGACTCAGATGTAGGAAGATCCGGAGGTGGATCTTCCTACATTGGCCGTTTGCACGATATTATTCTATAATCGAGAAATAGACGGGAGATTTCGTCCAGAAACTTTCTATTATAATTAATTCCTTGGTTAATGCGAGGTAAAATGAAGAGCAGACGTGTGAAATGAAAAAAGAGGTGTATTTATGGTTCAATGTCAAGATGTCAGACGATTGTAAATCCTAAACACAGAATCCGTCAGAATGGAATGAATGAAGGCAGTTCATTCTAGAAGGATAAACTGTCGGTGGAGCAGAACAAAACAATAAACATATCAAACAGGTAACTTACAAAGCCAATGTAACGCCTATAGAATAGTTTAGACAGGGGGCGGTGACCGATCCTTTTTTAGGTCTTGTACCGACTCGAAATCGGAATCGACTTTTTTCTTTCGAGACCTACTTCTAGCTCTGAGAAATGCATATACAAATACGAAAATATTGACACTTGAATATTTTTTCGCACGGGGTATACGTTACCGTGCAAAAAAAAGTGTTAGAAAAGATATGACGGACATACAAAAACGGGAGATGGGTGCTTTTAGTTAAAAACAATATTCAATAGCTGCAATTTTCAGTGGTTTTGATTTTTATTATTAGAAAATCGTATAAAAATTGGCTAATGTTACAGAAATTAAATTCCTTCAGATTTTATTGAAAAAAAAAATTGCCCCATTAAATATGTAAATCTAAGGTTCCATAGGTAACAAGCTGAATGCGAGGTGTGCTTTAATCTTCTTTGTAATAATGGGAGACAGCCGAAAGCGAAAGGATTTACAATAAAAAATAAACATTCACAGGTCTGAGGATACGGCAGAGATGACAAACCATTCAAGATGTTACAGATGTATCTTCTGATTTATTAATATTACATAAACAACGATATATCGTCGTTCAGCAGAGCGCGGATGGTGTAAATTTTTGGGGCCTGATGTTAATTACATTTCAGAGGCCCCTAGTAATATATATTTGGCGGAAGTGGGGAGGGGGGGGGTTTGTCGGTTGTCTAAGGATGAGTACAAATTATAAAAAAATAAAGTAAGGTGAAAAAATATTCTTAGTAACAAATATATATCAAAATAAAACATATAATATTAAATCGGGGGCCTCTTTGGGGCCCCTAACTCTCGGGGGCCTGATGGGGCCTCTAGCATCACAATCATCCATATAAATCCGCCATTGTTCAGCAGTAAAAGTTATAAATAATTTAAAAATAACATGATATAGTATAAAATATTTTGTAAATTAAATAAATATTGAATATTTTTGACATTTCTTGGAATGTATTAATACAAATATAATACTGCAAAAGATAGAGTACAGTTTTTCAGCGTCAATTACGGCAAATGATTTTACAATAATTTCATCCGTTGAATGATAAAAAAAAAAACGTTCAGCGACAATGAAATATTGATTTGAGAAAGAAAAAATATATGGCACCCATCGTCTTCTTGACCATATGACCGAGCCATTAAATAGGCACTTAACACATACGTCGTTATTATACCGGGATGATTTATGACAGAAATGTGTATGTACATTGATTTGTTGGACGTTAAAATCAATTCGCAATAAATCACGCAACGAAAATAAGACGGCATCAATCATTAAAATTGCATTGCGAAACATATTCGTCGAATAAAATGTTAATAAATAAATTGTAGGATGATAAAAGGTGGCGCACGCCTGAGCTCAACATGAGAATCTAACTAGGTTTCAAATGATCTTACAACTCGGAACACATATCTGATCCTTTTAAAAAAAAAAGATGCATACAGTGCGACCGTGACGTGTGTATAACATAACATAAGGATGCGCATGCGCACGATTTCGGCGCGAAATCGGCACGTTAAATTTTTAACGTGCAAATTTCCGCATACGATAACGGAATTTATTACGACAAAATAAATTTTATGGTGATATTGTCTTTTTGTTCAGCCTGTTGGGGATCACTAGGGTCAAATTAAAAAATTCCTAAAATTTTCGACGGCGAACAAAAACTAGGCGCAAACAACTTCATTCATCCCCGCGTTCGAGGAGCTTAAACGGGTTATATTTTATAACATACGAGGTGGATAATCAATGGTATTTTAGCGCCTCTCGCTGCAATTAATATCATATTTAAAAATTAATAATACCTCAGAAAATATTTCGGGTATAAAAAAAATATATAAAGAAGAAGCCGCGTCTTGCATCTTTTAACGATTCTAGGAACTGCGCCACGACCAGTTCGAGTCCCCATTCAAACAGAAGACTCCGGAGTCCATTATGAATGCCTCTCGAGACATTAACATAAGTGGGATTCGAAAAGAATGGCGTTAAAATATTTAGATTTACTCGGATAAATGTCGCCGATAACGAGAATCGAACAATAAACCACGTTTACCTCTAAGGCCGGGAATATCCGCGGTTTACCTCAATAATTCTATGCATTTAACGTGCTTCTTGGTAATAAATCTCATCGGACGTATTCTTAAAATTCAATATACGCTCTTCTAAAATGTCTTTTGTCCCCATTTGCCGAAAAAGAGAACCACGAGCGCGTCGATTCGCGGAAGGCGACTTTAAAAATATGAAGAAAAAAATGTCCAGACCACCTGTAAATGTAAAAAAAAGTTACCCGTGCCGAGAAGGGAGGCAGAAACGAACCATCGAAGCCATCCGAACCGTTCTGCGCACAACGATATTATGATTGACGAGTCGGATGTGAATAGAAACGCATAAATAACGCCGAGTCGATAATGAAAACATATTGAAACGATCAAAGCGTCCGTAAAATCGCGTCGGACGCACGGCGTCCGAAAAAAGCGAGCTAATGGCCGACGCGGGATGAATGATAAAATTTGAATTATTATGGCGTTTAAAAATCGATCTGGACCGCTGCCAGTGAACGGCATCGAGAGCAAAACTGTACTCGGCGCTTCTTCGTCCATAAATAATTATGCAAAATACCCACGTGGAGGTATGCACGACAAAATTGACAAAAACTGACGCGGATGACGTCAGGCGTCGATGTCGACGCTTAAGATGATTGCCGGTATCAAAAAGTGATTACGTTTTGACAGCGTGCAACCGTGGAAGAATGCAGGAGTCGGTGTTATCCTTATTGATTTAAAAACCAGTCCACGCTCGTAACTTATAATTATTATGGCCCAGAAGTATTCTCGAACCGACATTCCATACACCCTGTATGTGTGTACGACGACCGCAGTGGAAATTGCGCTAGTAAAACCGGAACGTCATTATCCCGGACATGATACTGAGCATGCTTAGCACTCTCGCCACCAAATCGGAGTACATGCCGTGTTAATAACGTCCCATTCGTGCGCGAAAAGGACGAAACAAAGAGTCACCTTTGTATTAGTGCAAATACGCACATAACTAGCTCAGTCGGTCTTGAGGCGTTGACTGATGAACATGCGCGCGGACTCGCTTCGAAGTATAGTGTGTTCCGGGTGTAAGTTAATTATTATTTTTTTAATAAAAATATCAATGAATTTGTTTAATAATCCTTCGATGTACAAGGAAAAATGTCTGCGAATATGAATCGACTGACTGAAGAATATCTCTAAAAAATTAATGCCAATATAAAAGTTTCATATTAGGAAAAAAAAATGCAAAAAGAACATTTGTGTATATGTAAAAAAGTATTTTAACAGGATATTTGACAATATATTTGATGGACCCAAATGTAATGTCGCATTTTTGGAAAGCGTAGTTTCAAATTACTTTTCTTCAGTCCTTTGACTGAGAAAGACGTGTTTGAATATTTTGTGTGTCGTGAGAAGTTTCACGCCAAAAAAAAACCCAACGGAGGCAACTAAAAATATTTGCGACGTTTATGGAGGCGCATTAAACATAAGGAAATGTCAAAGATGGTTCAAAAAATTTAAATCAGGTAATATTAAATTGAAAAAAGAGCCTTAAGTGAAAGATTCCGTGAAGTGGATGAAGCAGCCCTAAAAGAAGAGGTTAAAAAATATACGACTCTTCAGTATCAAAGAATTTTCTGGCCAATCCGGCACTTCATGATCGTCAATTCAAAGATACCTGAAAAAAATATGAGGATTCAAAAAGAAGGCGTTACGGTATCTGTAAGTTACTGAATGAGAAAGAAGAGTCGCAATATTAGATTTGACAGATTTATTGCATCCAGCTCATTCTCCAGACCTGGCTCCATCCGATTATCTTTTTACTTAGATTAGATTTTTCGCTTATTGAAGCATTATTTACGAGATTTTTTTTCCTTTCAGACTATTTTTATTCTAAACCTGCAGAATTTTATAAGAAAGCATTTTAGATTTATCTAATAGATGGCAAAGGTCATAGAAAATATTGGTAATTATTTTGTATAACTTATAAATGAAGAGAAATATGAACTTTAGTTTCATTAAAAAAATACGACATTACATTTGGTTCTAATATTATATAATAAGTTTCAGTCAATATTTTAAAGGTTGTTAACAACTTTATTTACAATTTTTTTGTTTACACGATAATTTGCTGAATCTACCGTGTAAATCGAGGGAATTTTATGTTTAAAAATAAATGTATAAAAAAATGGTTATATGGATTTTTAAAATTAACTCTTTAATCAGCAAGCCAATTATATGGATTTTTACCGTACGCCCTACAAACTTCAAATAAAATGAAACGGCGAAACATATCGACATTCTAACAATCACATTGCCTACAAAAGTTGTCTCTGCATTAATTTTCATTTAAAAATATTATATTTATTCATAAATAAATTCGTAGTAGCGTTTGCCGTGGCGCCGTTGGTTAGCCGGTTTCGCGTGCCTGCACGCCGTGGCGTCTAAACGGTTAACTAAGCTAGTGGGGGATGGTAACTTTTTGGGGCCTGATGCCAATTGCATTTCACAGGCCCCTAGTAGCATTTAATTAGAGGGGGAGGTTGTAATCTAAGTATGAGGACGAATTATAATAAAAAAAAATGTATTCAATAGGTAGAATAAAAATATTATGCTGTGCTTCATCATAAGTTATTGATCTGTCATTTTCTATAAAAATAATGGACAATTAATTCAGTCTCTCATCTCTTATTTTAAATTGCTGTGTCTCCTGCATCCATTAGAAATTTCAACTTTATTCCTAATCGTACATAATCTTTTCCTCTTCTATTTAGTTCTAATATTAAACAATCTAATGATATATTTACTACAGAAACACTAAATATATTTTATCCCACGAATGAGGCTAAAACTAAAACTCATAAAAGTAAACAAAACTAAATTTTATAAAATAATGAGTAGGGTATTAGGGGCCTCATTGGGGCCCATAATGATCGAGGGGCCCGATGCTCCAGAATCATAAGCATCCCTATAAATACGCCACTGTAAGAAGCCATACATCAATTTTCAGAAAAAAATCTTCTATGTATTAACCCTTCATAATTATGAAGAACACAAAAAGTTAGATTAGAAATACACAAATCGGAAGCATATTTACAAAATAAAATATTGTTATTGGAATATTAATAGTTGGTATAGTAAAGTTGCTTATTTTTTAGATTACAGATTTAACTGTTTACTATTCCTGAAAAAGCAGAACATGGATTACGTTTGTTAATTTTCGCCGCATTAGTTTAGATTTTTTGTTTACATGAAACTACAGTCTAGCATCTAAAGGGTTAATATTAGTAATGAAAACAATTGGGAAACTCTCGTATCATATAGAAATATGACTACGTAAAAAAAAGCTATTGAAAGATGCTTTGGCACTTTTTACCAAAGCTTATTTATCTATTTTTACATTTCTAGACTTAAAAATATAAAATTGATACAAAACGCTGAATAAATATGTTCAACAAGTTTTGCTCTTATTTAATAATAGGTTGTCTATGACTTATGAAATCGGTAAAAACGATAAATGATAAGAGAAGAAATACCAATATTAATCTCGATTGATCTATAAATATTTTCGGTATGCGATAAAAATTACATTATAAAAATTCCCAATTAACTGATAAATCGATGTTGCAACGAATGCTATCACTTTCACTTGCAGATGAAATTATTTGAAAAAAAATAATTAAACGATAAAAAATGCATCCATTACGTAATTGCCAACGTCTCGCCTAGAAAAGATCGGGAGTGTTGTGCCGCAAGGCTCGCGCACCTCGCTTGCGCAACCGCTGCAACAATGGCCATCGAGTGAATCGAATTCCGCCAGTGGCGTCTCCGGTGCACAAAGGGGGTTTTGCTCAATCTACACCAATTGACCTTTCAATTGACACCATTGACTGAGTGGCTGAAGTGAAAGAGCACCCAGTCACATGCTGACGATGATGTAAACCAGATCAAAATTAGACGATGATGAATGACAGATGATCGAAAAGGATCTATCGTAGTAGATAGCGAATTGGCAAGATCGGAAGCCAAGATAAATGAGATTGAACTATAAAATATCATCATTTAGTTTAAAGATGCGATTTAATAATTTGATCGAGTGCGATGTGACATTGAAATTGATAAGAAACCAAGATTAAATATCATAAAAATAACAAGAGATAATAATCATGATAAAATTCGAATCTGAATAATTAATTTTTTAACATTTTTTTAACCCCTTGACTGCTGAAATACGATATATCGTATTTCAGCAGTCGTTTCGGTTAAATTTTATACAAATAATGGACATTGGGCAGTTTTGAAACATCGAATGAACCCCCTAATAGGTCTATAAATAAAATAATCCCATTAAAACCGATTCAATTCAAGTGGCATTTGCATTATATATTTAATATAATGTTGCCATAACGTGACGACACTAGAGCCCTCTTCTATATAACTCGGCAATATATGTCTGACTTAAAGATGAGACAGAAATAATTAATATGGCAACACATATAAATAAACTTTAAACACAGAAGAAAATATTGACGTATTAATGGTATCACAATACAGTAAACCCTCATATAGCGCGGTATTCGATAAGCAGTTCGACAGTCTCTTCTATAGCGCTCCCTCCTAGAACGTAAATATGTATGTAATTCATTAGCGTGCAAAATAAAGGTCGTTCCCGATTTCTTCGTTATAGAAGGGCTGGCTGTATATCATTATTATTCATATGAATGCCGAAATACGATATATCGTATCGGTCGGTGATAATAGTAGCGAAATTTAACAAAAATATTATTATACAATCTACCATTTGGATGTCGAGTCTACATGTTTTGTACACCATTTTCAAATATATACCTCAATAACCCAGGTAGTTAGCAGTTTTTTTTGTTACCTTGGACTTATTATCTCAAAAAGTTAGGTGTACATATATAATCTTTGATTTTACACAATATTTTGGAAAAATATTCGTTGATGCATTAACAGAAAAGGTAAATTATTTTTTTCTGTAGATTAAAATGAATAAATAATATTATATACATATATATTGCCAGCAACTTATATGGCGCTAATAATAATCTTTGGTTGATAAGGGATTCTGTAGAAAAACAGCGATTAAGAGGAAGCGTTATAGGAGGGCTGACTATACCTGATCTCTAATTTATTTATTTATTTGACATGGTTGGATGGACGGCATAACAGAAAAATTCCAAAGCGCCATTCACCGATATAAAGAACCGATAAACATTCTAATGATGCAAGGGGAATGATTCTCTAACACTAATATCCCCCCAGTGCCAAACCATGACACTGGTTAATTTTTAATATTATTTTAGATGTCATTCAATTAATTAATTATAACGCGTCAGCTACCTACATAAATATTTTTATAAAACATGTGTAGGTAATGGGTCTCTTCCTCCTACATACCACTGGCCAGTGTTATAAAGAATTCCCTGAATTCATAGTTTTCGTCGGATACCTATCCGACTACTAACTTAGCTCAGTCGCGGTTAACTTACATTATCGAAATTATATACATGTTAACTACGAGCCATAACACTGGTTTAATCTAATGGATTTCTCACCACCAGAACCAGTATGCCATGGGAAGGAAAACCCTAAACCGATGGCCGATAAATGGTCTAATCGCGATACTTTCAGTCCACTTCCTTCTTTCTAGGGGACTGAATTTTTGAGGAGGTCTTTCCCATGATGAAAGGATTACTATTACGCAATAAGGTCAATACTCACATCGACTTGTTGCATGCAGATAATCCATAGAAAAGAACGAATACCGAGGCAAGCGCCCTCCTACTTGCCTGGACATAGTCGGGAGAGTAAAATCCGATACCAGCAGAAGATACACGTCCAATGAGATAAACTCTTTATAAAAAAAGGCAGATCAAGACGGCAAAGGTCTCCGCGGTATGGACACAAAGGGGGGGGGGGCCTTGTTCCTTAGGGCTCGATTACATTCGATAGTCTGGTAAAGCACATACGCTCAGCGAGTGAGTGCCTCGTGGCTGGCAGATGATGATTAAGAGATGGATGTAAACAATATTAAAATTACATAAATAGGATTTATTTTAAGACGCATGATTTATTTTATTAGTATGTAAGACGCCGCGGTATAAAAACGTTTAGAAAACACTGGTAAAAATCATTCGATTATATTAAAATATGAATTAAACATATTGAGAGATGGAATTTTCGATCAATTACTACAACACTGAATGCAAATGGCAATGAAGAAGTACTTTTTGAAGGTCATCAGGCACGCTTAGATACACGAGATAGAGAGAAGGACCTTCGCTCAACATAGGTCAAAACAAATACCATCATTAAACCTCGATTTGCACGGATATTACTTTATTTTAAAACGGCATCGAATCAATCACACAATGGCGCGTACCGTTTCATTCTAATTTTGGAAGAAGTGCATGGACCACTTAAAATTTTTGAGATTATTTATGACTTGCACATAAATAGAGCAACAGTAACTCTTGATGTATGTTGCAATAATACGAAATATATATTAGGGTGACCGAAAAGTAATAACATTTATTTATTAAAAAAAATCCTAAATACTAATCAAAAAATTAATTTCCATCATTTTCTAACACTTTTTGCCAGCGAAGGCAGTTCGATTCCTTTTTTAAAAAGTCCTTCGATTTTTCATTGAAAACTTTTTAATGTGTGCTCTAATGATCTAAAAATGTGGTAATCCGACGGCGCGAGATCCGGTGAATAGGGTGCATGAGTTAAAAATTTAAATTCAAGCTCCCTTATTTTTCTCTGTGTTATTTTTGCAGCGTTAGGCCTCGCGTTATCGTGCTTAACCGTTTAGACGCCACGGCGTGCAGGCACGCGAAACCGGCTAACCAACAGCGCCACGGCAAACGCTACTACGAATTTATTTATGAATAAATATAATATTTTTAACGGAAAATGAATGCAGAGACATCGTTCGAAGGCAATGTGATTGTTAGAACGTCGATATGTTTAGCCGTTTCATTTTATTTGAAGTTTATACTGCGTACGGTAAAAATCCATATAATTGACTTGGCGATTAAAGGGTTAATGATTCTTTTTTATTATTTACCAAAACAGATCGCTTTTTTATTAGCTCTGGTTTCAGTCGTTCACAATACACTGTCGCTGTAACGGTCTGACCAGGTTCAAGCAATTCAGAGTGTAATTGTAAAAGGAAAAATTCCACAAACAAGGACTTTCTTTATAAGCGATGGTTGAGGGGTCGGAACAGGT
Source organism: Philopotamus ludificatus (assembly GCA_022495035.1). Classification (NCBI taxonomy): domain Eukaryota; kingdom Metazoa; phylum Arthropoda; class Insecta; order Trichoptera; family Philopotamidae; genus Philopotamus; species Philopotamus ludificatus. The sequence goes on along the minus strand of JAGXCT010036297.1, from coordinate 95,503 downwards.
ACCTCTCCGGGAAAAAGTCATTGTTTTTTTGTACGGCATTGTTGTATAGGACCCACTTCTCATCTCCAGTTACAACTCGCCGCAAAAACGGATCGGCTTCATACCGAGACAAAAGAGACGGACAGATGGTGCGCTGTTGATCATGAGGAACCTAAATTCCTTGCCTGTGCAATTTTCCTTGACAGCAAATCTTCAATGATAATTCCTCAATTATTTGACAAGGATCTGAATCCACAATCGCCTTCAGGATATCATCATCTAATTTTGGGACATCTTTGAGATTCCTATATTCATTTTTTAATTTTTTAAATCACCGATGACACTCGTTTAGTTTCAGAATATCCCTGTAAGTATCGGTAATTTTTCACTGCTTTGTTTGGCTACATTACTTGATCGAACAAAAGTAGTATACCATGACGTAAGTGCGCTTTTTCTATTATTGGCCTTGACATCTTTCCCCCTTGATAGAAAAATAAAATTTACAACCATAGCTTTAACGTAATAACAAAACTCACGTGTTTACGGGACCGTGTCTCAACACAAGCTAACTGAGAATGAGTTCATCGAAGATTTTGATTACTTTTCGGTCCCGCTATAAAATATATATTTCCAGCGGATGGATAATGAAGATGTTCTGAAAAATTGTTATCGACGTATTTACACGTCGAATTACATTTTTACGTTCGTATAACTCGACATAAAACTTTATGTTCGAAATAATTTACATATATAAAACCAATAGCCCAGTAATTACTGTAATTGCCGATACACTTGATACGCAAAATAAGAACGGCTAATGGATAATACTGACCGCGGCCATAACACTCAAGTGGTATACATTCGGGTAATCATATATATTTTTTTATATGTATAAATAAATGTGCATACCGCCAAATGATTAGTTTCGCTTTTGTAATAAATTTAAATTCGAATAAATCGATAATGGCGCGAAACGAGCTCCTCTGTTTGAACATTTTTTTTATTTATTCATTAAATGGCTTAATACTTCGGCGATGGAATAACGTCGGGTCAAAATACTTGACACAAAGAAAGTTGCACACGAATGCGCCACAAAGGATCAATTTGATTAATTGTGGGTCCAAAGGGCCTGTAATTTAATTCGTTATTTTTGCATCCCAAATGATGCATTTTTGAGATGGTTGTGGGTGTATAATCCGCCGTTTGGTTAATTGCTTAATGCATAAAGCGAATAAATTAACTTTGTACAGGTTGGTGGAAAAGTTTTTATGTTTTTATATGATCCTATCAAAATATTATTTTTATCGGATTATCCTCCTCTCTACAGTAGTGTGTCAGAAGTAAATAGACACGCGATTCTGTGACTTCAGTTGTGTCTGGTGGTTCCTACTCTAACATGGCAGGCCTCTGAATAATTGTTTTAGTTATCCAGGACCCTTGTTCAGTAAGAATTAATAATCAGTTGCATTTACGGAGGATCCTAGGTACCAGAATCGATTGTCCAGTTCAAAAGAATTGTTAAAACATATGTATCTCAAAAGATCGGGTAGACCTGAACCCTCAGATAAAAAAAAGATTAATGATACAAACAGTGAGACATAAAAATCTGTAGATGAGAAATCTCGTCCAAAAAACAGTGCAAATCAGTGGCGGATTTATAAGGGTGCTTATGATAATGGAGCATCATACCCCCGAGTAATGGAGACCCCAAGACCGAGAACTCAATATTTTATAGACTAGTTTCGTTTTCTCTTTTATGAGCTTTAGTTTCAGCTTCACTTGTTCTAAGACAAGATAAAATTCCGCAATTACTATGTTACTAAGGACCTCTGAAATGTTAGCATCAGAACCCAAAGAGTCACCATCCGCCACTGATGCAAAGGCATCTCCATAGTGAAGGACTTCACAAAAGAGTTACAATAAAAAAAAACTCTTTTGATTAAGTTCCAAAACCAATCCCTATACAATTAGGCGCAACTGTTTAAAACTATAACTGAAGACTGAAATAGAGGATACTGTCAATTTAGTTATAGTGGACGAATATGGACGTGAAGGCGTCCTGCAGACCAATTAGAGGATACTTTTTTCTAAAATACTGTGAAATTTGGGGTAAAGAATTTTAAATTCCAAAAAAATGATTGCTGTTTTAGAAGATGGACTTATGCCATTGTTTGACAACACAACTGAAAAAATCTATTCACGTTTAAGAATGTGGAGTCCCGCAAAACCACTCCTTGGAAAAACGATTAAAGGACAATCTCCAGATATGAACACAATCGAAAACGTTTGGCATGTATTACAAATAAATATGCATAAAAAATCCCGAAAACCCAACAGTAAAAACAAATTAATGACATTTTTAACTGAAAAATGGAATAAAATCCCACAAGAGAACATCCTCCACTGAAGAGTCACCATGCACAACAGGATTAAGCCACTTCTGGACTAGGATTGGGGATTGACTAGATATCGACTACGGAAAAAAATAGAAACCAAAAACATCTGCAATCTACGTGGAAAAGATTCCTTAAAAGTTAGACAGACTGGTTTACAAAATCCCGATCTGGGGATTTTTCATTGACTGATAAACCACTGACGGGGCGGCCTTTGAAGTCCGACGACAACAAGCTAAGAGTCATAATTGACACATATCCACGTCAAAACATCAGAAAATTTGCGATGAAGACGGGAGTCAACCATTCAACATTGTTGAGACATTTGTATCGTATAGGGACAGTTTCGAGATACGATGTTTGGATTCCTCATCGGTCAGCTGCCAATTAATTGGACCGTGTTACTACATATGTTTCTGTAAATGCGAGACAAAAACAAGATCGATTGGCAACTGGAGATGAGAAATGGGTAGTGTACAATACGTAACACGGAAAAGAAATTGGAGTATACCCGGACAAACCTCATTAATAACCTCGAAGGCCATAATCCATAAAGAGGTAATCCTTTGTGTTTGGTGGAATTGCAAGGGTATTGCGTATCTCGAACTCTTAGAACGTAATATAACTATTAAGGAAACAGAAAAGGTGATCTTGCTCTTTCCGATTATCATTCATTCGGAACTTAGGCATTATCTTAACACTTTTACGTAAGGTTTTACGTCAAACCTAGACTGGGGGCCGCATGGTTTCATGTAATGACAATCCTCTGTGGTAAAATAGTAGAATTACATTGAGCATCGTTATCAGAAAAAAAAATGTGAGGGTATGGCTCTCACGCCAAAAGGCGTGAACGGCTCATAACACTTGGCTACAAAATCACGCCAAAAGGCGTGAACGGCTCATAAGGTGTTAAAATATTTCGATACATAGTATTTCGGAAGCTATATATATTTGTTATAAAATTTTATATTTAATATTTATTAAAAGAAAATCTCTTTAAATTAAGTTGTCAACAGGAAACGTGTAATTTAGTATAAGTACACTTGTAATCCTAATCATAAAAATGAATGATGATTTTATTACCATGCTATAATCTTTTTTGTTCATTATCATTGGTTCCTAATTACCATAATCTAATATATCTCTAATCTATGTAATATTAGTAATCCAATTATTCAAATTAAGACGCATTAATGTATGGAAAACTATGTTATATATTTTAAATGATTAAATATATTATAAATGTTGTATTTGATGTATTGCAATGTATCTGTTTAACCCTTTGACTGCTGAACAACGATATATCGTTGTTTTTATACTAGTCGAAGGGTTATTTATTGCTCATCCTTTTGTCTCTCGTTAATTTCTTGTTAAAATTTTATATTTGCAATCCTTTTTTATACAATTTTTACTGTTATGCAGTGGCGGCTCGTGAGTAAAATATTTGGGGGTGTTGCAGAAGATTAAAAATGAAAATATGATTTACGAATGAACCTCATATTTGCTTTCTATAAAATCGAATACAGAAAGTTCTTAAAAAAATAAACAAAGAAAAGCAAAGCTCTCGTTTAATGATGCTTAATAGCAATGATGTAAAAAACAATATGCAATAATTTTAATTAAATATTGTTTTTATAAACTTAACCTTTGGAATCTCGGTTTTTTCACGGGTCTTTGTTTCTTATAGCGCGTATTTGCACAAAACAGCAGTGTAAAAAAATATTTTCTTTGAAATATGTTGAAATAATCAAATATACATAGTTTTATGATCATCGAGAAAAAAAATAGCGGGATTATAATCCATTACAAATACAAGATTTCATAATAATTCATTGAATGCTGAGTGTTACATTAGAAAATGTGGGAGCATATTTCATTTAGTTTCATTCAGACGCTAAACGAAGAACAATGGCGGATGATTAGAAAATGATGAGTAAAATCCGTGAGAACAATCGTGGCTATGGACTCCATTAAATCGCAATTTTTATCAAATTATTATTAACATTGTAACGCGAGACGATTGTTGAGACGCCGTATTAACTTTCAGTCTTATTGGCGCAGCTAGGAATTGCATTAGATGCACTAGTACAAAACTGTCATGGGCAGCTGTCGAGATAATTTCTGGGAATGCAGTTTCTCAGAACTCGATACGCAAATAAATGGACACAGTTTCGGCGCGGTGGTATCATCTACAAAATAATAATTGGCAAGAGCCGAAGAAAAAAGATGTTAACACACCCAAGTCTGATCTTCAAAAAAAAATAATGTCTACAATGTTGCGACGCGTAACGAGTTGACAGATGACAAACGTTTGTCCACTGTCATTATATCCGAGTATTTTACCAGACTTTTGTATACAAAAGTGATCCGCTATTTTAAATTACTATGAATAATAACGGCACGGTGATCGTGGGATAATCATCAGCATCGGAGAAAATGCAGAAAAACGCCAGCATTTTTATAACATTCCTTTGGCCATAACAAATATTGTGAATAATTAGAATTTACTAGAAATCTGTGGAAAAAAAAACATCCAAATCATTTCGATTATCTACAGATAATTACTTTTTAATAAAGAATCCGCCGAATCCCTAACCTCGATAATGTTAACAAACATTTTTTTGGCAGAATCAAAAACGACGATATATCGTTGTTCGACAGCCAAAGGGTTAACAATTATTATCAATATTATTCTCGCTATGTGTAAAAAAGAATTTCATGGATTTATTCACAATACATCAATCCCTCAACAAACGCGTAAATCGAAACCGCGTAAATCGAGATTTCAAGTTCATACTAAAATGATAGATAGGTTCCAGAAAATAAAAATCCGCGTAAATTCGAGTTCATATAAAGTAAGGGGATAGGTTCCAGAAAACCGCGTAAAACGAACATCTCTAACGTATGAGGTATATTTAGAACTGATCAGGGATCCGGAGGTGACACTTCTTCTAACAGTTATTTCGTTTTTTTTAATTGTACGAACAGTAGATTCATTCAGTTTATAAGTTTTTGCAAGAGATTCAAAACTTACAACAATATTTGACGTACTGCACGCGCAATGGAGGTGGTTACAGGCGTCTGGTCGTTGAAGTGGGAGTAATCTGATGCAATATATGCATTTGAGTGACACTTGCTACAAAATATGTTTGATTTCTTAAAAAAAATATTGTTTTTTCTGACCGCGTAAAAGTGAAACCGCGTAAATCGAGCGATTGGTGTAATTATTTTTACCACGAACGATATATCGTTGTTTATCATTTTTAGTACGTAACCGCATACTGCTTTAATTTGTTATCATTTATCCGGTTTATTATTTAAATTAATACAATTTTGAAGAGAGTAAAATTTATGTTATATGATTTTTCCAACGCTTTTCTTAAAATCTGTTATCCTTATGATCCTTTATTACTTATCTCGGTACTAACTGCCAAATGTATGAGATTCGGTTGTTTTAAGATAATTCATAATTGAACTGTAATGGAAATTCTAGAAAATTTGATATATTTAACCCTTTGAATGCTGAACAACGATATATCGTTGTTTTTTATACTAACTAAAGCAGTAGCGGATCCTGATTAATTTAATATTACGTGAGTTATTGTTCTGTCTATGTTATTTTCTATAGAATGAATAGTTTTTTAGCTCTCATAGTCAATCTGTATTTATTTTTTATAAATATTAGTTTAGATAAAGCTCTTTCAACCTCACAACTAATAGAATAGCATAGAAATTTGGAAAAATGACGAAGAGATTTATGTTATAGATTAAATTTAATATACCTGGTCATTTTAAACATAAGTTTTTAGTTGAGTTTATAGTGAATTTATTATACTCTTTGAATTGGTGATATTCGTTTTGTAATCCGTCGTAAAAAAAAACAAAACTAAATTCTATAAAATAATGAGTAAGGTTTTGGGGGCCTCTGTGGGGCCCCCAATTATTGGGGGCCTCTTTGGGGCCCCCAATCCATATAAATCCGCCACTGAACTAAAGATATTTTATTTAAATTTATTTTTAATCATGATCAAAAGTGAAATGAAAGTATAAACCCCAATTCTATGAACATTACAGAAAAATAACTTCTACTGATATCGTTTACTAGGGAGTTCTTTAAATTAGACAATTTAGAATAAAAATATTATTATTTTGAAACCTTATTTCTTCTCCTTACTTCGTATTTCTATCGAGAGGACATCAAACTTTTCCGATATAACCGGAAAATGGTTTTAGAGATTGTTTTACTAAAATTAGAACTTTAATACTGAAGAACGATATATCGTTGTTTTATATACCAGCGAGAAACATCGCGGGAATCAAAGAATAATGCTATTAGACTAACTAAATTATTATACACTCAATTTAATTTCGATTTAATAACAAAATTTGCACGGTTTTTACACGGACCGTGTAAAAAAAGTAGTTATAAAATGGTTTTTGTATCGAAAAAATATTTTTTTGAACCAATGATGCGATATAACGAATATCTAGTTATATGAGTTATACTATATAGATAATATTGATCATAAATATTAATAGATGATGCGATAAATTTTTATTGCGACTTTTTGCACGGAAAACAAATTCACGGCGACGCGAACAATGGCGTAAATATTTATGAATATTATTATTAGTGCGCCGATGAAAACAATGAGTTCACCGATGAAAAGTGTTTTTCAATTTCACTGCCAATTTTCATGAATGAAATTCTTTCCAGCGAAAGCAGTGTTAATATTTGTTTTGCGCACACGTACAAATTGCCAACGCGTTAGATACAGCCTTGAGACATTAACATTACACGCCTTTCATCATAAATATTTTTAAATTGGCAAAAAACACGCTTATGCATTCCGTTGCAAAATAATATGACATAATCGAGTGCGGCCGTTATCGCCGCGGTGTTGCCAGACGAAAAAAATAATCAAAACGCCAACATGTCCGACGATTTAATTCAACAATAAACGGGCACGAGTCAACATTGAACTTGAATTCGTGAGAATTTCGCCATTATCGTCTGACGGACGGTTAAAAATCCGTCATGAATTTCAGTGTTGCCATAGTACATGCCCGTTACTAGTATTTCCGGATTTGAATATAATTTTGCGTTAATGAATCCGGTTTAACTTAGGATACTGTTAGAGTCGGAGGGTCGTAACTGTGAATACTCAGACTCTTCCTGTTTGCTATGCATACCCAATGCAAGAAAATCTGACACCTGATCTCTTGGTATTGATCATAAGAAATTTCAGACTCCTGAATACGATCGAATGTCTGAAATACGAAAAATAACAATGGTATCGTATTATACGCTCCATGGATATATTTAGAAAAAAATCTATTATTTATTTAAATGTATACATACAAAAATCGACGATATATCGTATTTCAGCAGCCAAAGGGTTACCCCTTTGGCTGCCGTACGTACATACATACGACATATCGTTGTTTTTTTGAAATAGCGAGCAATATCTCGGCAGCTAAATGGTTCATGTTGTTTTAACGTCGTCATTCAAGACAAGAGTTTTTCAGTATAAATGCGGGTCATGTAAAAGTATTTTACTGCGAGCTACGATTGATTGTAGGACTTAAGAATTAAGGGTATTGGGAAGAAGTACAAACTCTTGAAGAGCAGTATTACCTATTATAAATTGACAAATGAATAAGGCCATATGGGCATACAAAAACCACTTGAGGCCCCCTGATTTTTTATAAAAAAAAATGATATCAGGACAAACCTAATAAAAAAGACGAAATAGAAGAAGCAATACAAAATAAGATTTAGTTAAGTGGACCTCAAAATTGTGGGGCCTCAAAATTGAATTGTGCCTGGGGCCTTTCAAGTGCTAAATCCATCACTGGGAACATCTAGAACCCATAACTTTTGTAAAGAAATTCAAGCTTGAGCTATATTTTTGAATTTTAAATATTTAACCGTACAGAACACAATTCTCATAGCGGTTACCTTCTTAAATCCTGCACTTTTTGCATAATGGCAACACCAATTGTCTATACTTTTTTCGACGCACGTTATCTTCGTAGTAAAGTAAAGTAATCGGCAGAGAGGCAAAGAACCACAGGGAGCTCCAAACCTTCTTCCAAACGCTTTAGTCAGTGGCGGATTTCTCCAATTTCCGTCTGGGGCCTCATAAATTCAGGGGGGCCTTTAAAAGTTTTTTTAAATTCTTTCTGGAAATAAAACATATAGGAAAGAGGTAATTTCAGCATCTATTTACGGAGTATGAGAAAAAAATACTGAATAGTTTGAACAATGATTTTATTAGTATTACAGTTAAACCCCCACTAACACTAAAATCGGGACCGTGTTATTAGGAGTCGTGTAATTGGAGGATTGAAGCCGTCCGGCTGTGTGCGTATGGCCTGGCACGTGTTGAATACACAGACGCTTAGCCAACGTTTGACTGTATGTGAATGTGACCGCGCATTGGGGGATTTGCGGCGAATATTTCAACTCAGCGCGTAATTCGGGGTAGTGTAACTGTATTTATATATTTTATTTAAAAAAAATAAAAAGATTAAAAAAACAATCGCTCGGAGTTGAACCGAAAACAATCGTTATTTATTAGGAACCAAACTGTAATATATTTTTTAATTGAACCGGAAAGAAAACTAAGCCAAAAAATAACGGTTCGAAGCGTTAAAATTAAATTAATGTAATTTTAGTGTTTAATTAATTTCTTTTTTTCCCCGCACTCAACAATTTATGGATATATCGCGTTGGAATAGTTTCTCGAAAAAAGTTCTATGACAAATGTGGAATGCCTACATCCAAGTATTTCCAGATTTATATTACTAGTAAAATATTATTTTTAGACATTACGTTGGATTGGAGTCATAGTTTAAGTGCATACTCGTGCTTTAACGATACGAATTCTCGTCTACCCGGTACAACGCGTTAAATTGGCATTGACACAAATGTGTTCACCGATCCGTCAACGGCGATGCCCGATGGGGTCTATTTTGTATGAAATATTGAAGAGCTCGACGATGTCCCGATGCGACTGAGGCACGCTCCCGACTCGTCGTATGTTGTTTCACTCGCGCTTGCACGTGCGCGATGTTTTTTCTCACTCACATCCGGTACGCAGGAAAAAAAATGATTTTTTTTCGCAATTGCGGACAATAAAAGTCAATGATTATTTATATTTATTCTTTTGACTTTTTGAGACAAATACAAAAAGTTGGGTATATGTAGGATTTATTTTAAAATGTGGGGTCGCCGGGTCGATGGGGTCCCAAATATACCGCATCGTCACGGCTAGGTTTAACGCGAGATGTAATCGCTTCTAGATTCCAGATAGATCCAGATATTAGCATACAATGTTGTCATGGCATTTCCTCGTTGGGAATTCTATTCTTTTCCACCGTCAAACGGCACGTTGACACAAATGTTTGCGAATTCGCAGCTGCGCCGTTGTTTGCCATCGGCGTCGCTGTTGGCCCACGCGTTTCGCAAGTGGCACAAAGGTCTCAATGTCCAAATACGAATCGAGAAATGAAATGCACAATCGATACGCGCCGCTGCAATAAAGACAGTGCTAAGTCAATGCCGCCGGTTGACAACTCTTTCGCCGAGACAAGACAACATTTCCAGTGCGGACAAATGATAATGGCACACCTCGGCCGGCGAGTGGGGGTACCGACTGGTACCGATCTGCTCGCCCAGAGACCGCAAACCAGAAGTGCTAAAAGACACGAGAAAACTGGTTCCGGACAACGCGAACGCGGGGTCCTCGGCGTCGATTAGCGCGGACGAATAGATCAGGGTTAAGTGCAGTCGGAGCGTGTAATTAATAGAAGCGTCCAAATTGGATTTGCATTATTTCAAAGGTGTATTTTCACTGCGATGCACTTGCGGGATCGCCGACCATCGTTCGCCGTCCATGGCCCGTCGTAACGGTACACGTCGAGCCGTTCATTCGCCTCATTGCCTTCTTCGAGACCGAGTTGCCACACTTCTTGGTTTGCCAACCGGTCCGGTAAAGCCAACGTTTAGTGGTACAAGGTACGAGATAATGAATGCAACTCGTGTGTGATTCGATCGTATGCAAATGCTGATGGGAATTTCCCATAGTTTTTTTGGAAAAAAATATTTTTCAGGGACAACCCGATCGTTGATGTTACACAATTCGGCAATATATTAAACATATTACGTGTTTTCCCAAAATATACCCGGTCTTATACTAAAATACGCACTAGGGCTATTATTATCAGAGGATGTCACATTTTTTACCTCTATATTGACCGATGAAATGTATTCTGAAATATTTTGGCCAGAATATATTGTAGAAGCCTATTGTCCTGAACATTGTAGAGGGAGAAAATATCGAAGACGCTGAACAACAAAGAAAAGTGATATTGAGTGAAACGCCTATCCTCGTGAGAAAAATCTTCTTTTGAAACATCGTTATAACTCCTCAAGTCCCAAATAAAATGAATGAATGGCCTCTGACCATTGCGTCTGGGGCCTCTTGTGAGGCCCCAGGCGCAATTCAATTATGAGGGCCCTCCCCTTAAGGTATTTTCAATACTACTACGTGCATTCTAAGCTCACGTTTTTCAATTAGCAATTTATCTAAATAGACAGAAAAAAACATTTTAAACTTTTAAATATGTATTGCTTCTTATTAGCGATCTCATTGATATTTTTAAAAACCCAGGGTCCCCCTGCAGGGCTATTCACTTAGGGCCACAATGCCTTTCAACAGCTAATGCAGCTATGTGAGTCCATGGATCATGGCTTGCGGACCAGTGAATGCATATGGTTCGAAATATGACCGTTAGAGTAGCTACCTAAAAAACATGGTATACTTGGCGTAATTCATTTGTCAATTCAATTTAGGGAATATTAACTATTATTAGTATTTATTATATAGTAACTATTATTAATATGAAAAATAAAAAAAAATAAAAAATATCGTTTTAAGAGCTGTATTTTGAGGCCCCCTGAATTAATGGGGCCCTTATGCCTTATGTTTAAGAGGAAATCCACCACTGACCCGGAGTTAAGTTGTCACGCGGTCTGTACGAACCGGGGCTTAAAATCGGAAAAAACCGATATTTTTGTCCTAACGAAAACCGGAGCTGAACCGAAAAAAATTGATATTTTTTCAGTAACACAACCGATATATTTTTTTAATAGAATCGCAACGAAAAAAACGATTCGAAGCCTTGGTAACAACACTCGGATTTGGATGTGGCCTTTTTTATGTGGGTTGGATGGCCTTTTGTAGCATTTACGGTTTCAAACCGACCTGAATAGCGGCCCGAGTCAGTCAGAGTCTCCTAGGATCTACAGAACGGTGGTTCGGTCAATAGGTGTCGGACTGAATCTTTTAACTCGATTTCTTCTAGAACCGTCAGACCTAAGCATTCGAAAAGTTGATTCCATCAACAGAGGATCTAAATGCGAGGTTAACGTTGTCGATCTTAGATCTTCAAGAGTTCATAGGAGTCATCCAACTTGTGTTGTGATGCTTTAAATTCCTTTAGTGATATAAATAATATAGCTATGAGATCATTAGAAGAGCAAATATTTTAATATCATCTCGATACACAACCAAAGCTTTTCTAGGTGATGTTTTCCAGCTCAAGAAATAATGAGTACCGATCTGATCCACATTTGCGCTTCTTAACTTTCCCTCGTCCACTTGTTAACTAAGGTTGCCGTACTCGGCTCGCCATTTCTGGACCATTCGTACTTCCAAGGTCTCCTATTTAAAGAAAAAAGTTGTTTTTTGCCCTGGGATACCTTTACGATTCTCTTCTTATATTAAACACCTCAATATAATTCATGATCTTTAAAAATCATACATTTTCGGGGAAGTGCAAATAAAATTAAAGATTTTGTTGAATTTTTTTTCTAGAAAAAAAATATACGATTTGCTGAAACGTGTTTGTAAATCATAATAAACTCATTTATGCTAAATTATCATATTGCGGAATAGCTGCATATTATAATTTTTATTACAATGTGCATTGCAGGCAGAAAAAAAAATATCTATTAATCATTCCAATGATCTCAGACATGAATAATACATCGTACGAAAAACTGCTTATTTTGAATTAAAACCGGAATCTGTAGCCGAAATAATTGACGCAATCATCGCATCGGTTACTCGGAATTAGTACAGCATTTAGGGCATTGCTAACAATTTAGATCTTGAGCTTTCTCGTAGCGGAAATCATTGATAATAATACGACGCAAAAAAAAAAATAGCCGCCGTCTATTTTCAGCGCGCTTTGAATCGAATCGATTTACTTTCTTCAGCTGGAACGTGTCCAGCGTCCCGTTCTATTCACTTTCATCACCAAGTTCGACGGCGATATGCAAATAGCCCCTGAAAATGCTAATCGGCTTGATTGATATCGCCATTAGGCGTCACGGGCCATTTTGATAATGGCGATCCGCGGCGTTCATTTATCCCATTATTCTGTTTAATTCGCGCTTTTGATAATGAGCCGCGATGATGATGGTGATTTCGTTTCGTTTTGGCCCCTTGGACCAAACGAGCGGCCATCCAACGAACCAATTAAGTCCTTAAAGCGTACATGTGGAAGTTAATGCATTCCCATGGCTTCTGGTGATATGAAATACGTATTATCGATCCCCCTTTTTTACTACCGCATGTATCGAAGCAGATCGGCAGATTGCATAAATAAATAAATATATAATAAATAAATGAATAAATATAAATAATCATTGACCTTTATTGTCCGCAATTGCGGACAAATAATAAAATTATGCGATGTTTTTTATCGCTCCATACCGGATATGAGCGAGAAAATAAATCGAGCATGTGCAAGTGCGAACGAGAAAAAATATTGTGCTGTGCAAGTGGAGAAACCTAAGAGAGTGCCTAAGTTGAGGCAGAACATCGTCGAGTTCGCACGTCATTTCCGCGTCATATTGTTTAGTAAAAATATCCAAATTATGAAGCATATCATGAATAACTTTTTTTATTCTTAGAAAAATCCATTTTTTAAACAAATGTCAAGGTATTGTCGAAGAATTTATCAATTCTTGAATGTTTAGGGTCTATTTTCATTCATTTCATACAAAAGACGTTGGTTTTAAGCCGCCATGAGGGATCGATTAAAATAAAACCAGAAAATAATCATAATGTTTCAGAATGGTCGTTTTATAAGGTCTACGGAGAAATCCATCGTAGGTATCAATGACTGCATTTGACATAAAATCGAGATAAAACAGCGCAGAAATTTCGAGTCTTATTGGGACTCACCAGTTAGACGCTGACGTTCAAGTAGTTAAGAAAGACATATTTGATGGATATTTTCGAAAAATTCGAGGTTTGAAATGGTGATGATGTTCCAGAAGAATATGACATAGCTGTATTTGCTTAAATGCTTAAATGGGTAAAAGAAAAAATAAGTCCCAATGGAAATCCTTTAACTGTTGACCGATAAATCTATGATCGATACTTTCGCTTCCCCTTCTTTCTAGGGGAACTTTGAGGAGATCTTTCGCATCATTTGCGACTGTTATAGGCAGATACCCTCTCCTATTGGCCTGAACACAGTGGGGAGGGTAAAATCCGATACCAACAGTGGTAGAAGATATACTTTCAATGCCACCAACAGCCAAGATAAGGACTCTTTATAAAAAAAAAACCCATACCAAGACGGCTTGTGTCCATTTTCTTTAGTGCATTTTTCGGTAGAACAAAATATGAATTTAAAAATTTACATTGGAACCTATATTATATAGTCAGGCGTGTAGCTACCTTAATGCAAAAGGATACTAGACATCGGGGCCCTCGCCGTTTACGGGGCCTTGGGGCCTGAGGCCCCCGGGACCTTCGGCATTTAGATCGGCATCAGAGCACTCGGCATTAAATGGGATCTTTCAGGCGATGTTAGCAACCATATTACAAAACGGACAATAATCAGAAAATTAATCGTTTTAAATAAATATATGGCAAACCAAACGTCACTTCCCATTGATATTTTTTACTCAGTAAATATGGTTTTTATTAATTTCAGTTATTTTTAAGTTTAAATCAAAAGAAAGAATATTTTGGAGTAATACCAATATTGAAGAGCACAGTTAACTTGAAAGGCAACCATCGCAATCCTGACCTCAGGGTTGAGGTGGACGCGTCTCTGCTGGAGATCGCGTAGTGTCCTCCAAGTGGCAGCCTAAGACCCGCCTCGGGTTAGAAGGCCATTTAAATTAATAAATTAATACCAATACGCTTTCACGAATTTTTTTTTTCATATTGAATAGCCGTGCCGATTGGGAACCCCAAGTTTTTTTATTTTTCTCGAATAACTCTTTTAATACAAATCCTACATATCGCCCACATTTATTGCATTTGTCTAAAAAAGTCTAAAGTATAAATATTACAAATAATCATTATCCTTTAGGGTCTGCAATTGCGAAAAAAAATATAAAAACGACAATATTCGCTTCTGTTACCACGCGCGCAATGTTTTTTCTCGCTCGCATCCAGTACGATAAGCCGAGTGCGAGTGAAACGTGCGATTGACACGTGCAGCGAATGGCTGTAATTTATGCGTAATATCGATTAGTTAAAGAATTCAAAATATCGACCAAATTATGAAGCATATCATGAATAACTATTCTTGACTTTGAAATGCTTGGGGTCGCTGAGAGACCCCCTTCGGACGACGCGGTTGTTTTCGAGCCGCCGTGACGAATGGGTTAAGAAAACAGGATCGGGCCCTCAACATTTATACCTCGAATTTTTCGACACGATATTAGAGAATGCCGTGCAAAAAAAGGTTTTTAAAAAATATATATAGTATCTGTATTCAGAGTAGCAGTCTGGAACAAAACTGAACCGAATGTGCAGCTTATTGGCAAGGTGCAGAAGCAAACAGGTAGTGGTACTTCTTTTCTCGCGTAAAAAAAACATCATCAATATTTTGATACGCGTTTTACGGGGGATAGAATCGTTGCGGTGTATTATGTATAATTCTTGCGTCGAGAACACAGATCGTATCGAATCCACGCTCGTACACATGCTTATAGAAATCTCCGATGACCCATATTCTGGTCTCGCCACCAGAAGAATGCTGGTATTTCCGTACCGAGACCGAACCACCCGTCTGCTTCCGGCGCGGCTCGCGTCTGCGTCTGCAGCGGACGACAAGATCACACCAGAACACCAGATCGTGCGAAAAAGTTAACGCTAAAAGACCGAGACTGGCCGGAACCCGGACCGAACGAATGGCAACCACCGACGGCGTCTGTTCCAAAACACGTTTTTTTGGTTCGGCTCCAATTAACTTTGACGCGCCGAGCTCGTTCAAGGTGAAAATTTGTTATATCCTCCGAGGAGGAGGAGATGTGTGTGTGCGTGTTTTTTTAACCTTTGCCATCGTGCTCATCGTCAGTGCGCCATTGTCCATCCGTAGCGCCATCGCTTGGAACAAGAAAACGGTCGAACCGATCGATGCACAACCTATTCAAATTTCACCTTGCAACCGGTGACATAAAAGTACCACACCCGAGGCGTTATGCAAACGAGACCGACGGCTTTCATTGACGTCAACCGAAATCTTCGCCAAAAAGAAAGTGATTGTGAATAGGTCAAGCAGCGTTTTTTTTTTCTTTCGTCGAGCGATTAAATTCAATTCGCGAATAAAACGTGATAATGGAATCGTGATATCGGTTTTGTAACGCTAAACCGACGACAAAAGATGCAGAATGAGATTTGGAACGAGACGTCGAATCACCTGTTTTCGATTGTAATTGGTTATTCAATTTATATTGAATTTGCAATTAAATTAAAGCTCGAATCAACTGTGCCAACATAATTAATGACGCTTGTGGGTTTTTGTAATACCGAATTCGTGTGCAAATATTTTCCGTTTTTTTGTGCTTAATTAGGTGTATAAACGTTGTGTTCTTGCTAATATTTAACAGTTTGCAGATGGTTGATGTTTAACAATACATAAACCACATGATATTATTATATTTATCTGTGCGCATTCCGTTTTTAACCTCAAACTACAATGGGTTTCATTCGAGGCAATTTCTAACCAATCTAGGCAACCGATTCCTAAATTATCGTGTCTTTAATATAGAGCTGGATATAAAGCATCGAATGGTGAAGATTTGAAATAAAAATGTGTGATATTAAACTAGCTATGCGAATTTGAAGTAGAGGTGCAAATGCAATTATTGAGAAATCCGATCAGATATAACTCCAATGACTAAACTATCTTCTAAAATGATTATATTTGTATTTACCTGATTGAAGTGTTGGTTGGCACGAGTGTGCTCATCGTTCGCAAGCTTGCGTGCTCTTCGTCTCTCGGTATAGAGCGAAGCAAGTCGCTCGAGAGCTCTTGATTCCAGAGCTTCAGCACCACTACGGAGTCTGCGTGCCCTCTCCTCCCACTGCAGACACAGACCACGCCATGCTGCACCAATGACGCTCTCTGAAACAAAGAAAACATTCGATTCGATCAAAGAACTCAACTAAATAGATTAATCTCTCTATCATTTCTACAACATATTACAAAAGCTTCTCAATTAACTGTACAAAATACTTGGTAATGAGTTATTTAAGATAACCTCTGCATTTGCTGCGATTACTGCAATAGGTCAAAAGCAAAACAAATAATTAATAGAATAATTTTTCAGAAGAAATAGGCTATCCAATGTGTTTAACATAGAAAAAGATATAAAAGAGTTAGATAATATTATTGTACGATTTGCTGAACGACTCAATTAGTTAGAAGAGATTGAAAATATCAATCAACTTCTGGAAAATGTTGAAGAATTCATCAACGAAGACTTAATGGAGATGGTAGAACTGTTTTTCGAGAAGATTTTAATTTTATACTAAGTACACTGTCGCTGATAGACCTACGAAGCAGTGGCGGATTTAGCACCTGAGGGGCCTCAGGCGCAATTCAATTTTGAGGCCCCCCCTACTTCTAAATATTTTCACTATCCCTACACCTATAATATGGATTCGCATGTTTTTGAATGTACTACTAATTATTAATTATTTTTGTTATGAAAAAAAAATCTTTTGAGAGCTGAACTTTGAGGCCCCAGGCGCGCGCCATATGCGCCTAAGGGAAAATCCGCCACTGCTTCGAAGAAAAGGCAACATATATAGAAGCACTTGCATTTCCATACCAATTATTAATGCTCAAGAAGTGTAGCATATTATTTTTGTTAATTGACCAGAGAGTGGATGTAAGAAAATCTCTCAAAATATTTTTTTAACGCGATTCGTTTTATTTTTTTTTTTTTTTTGCGATTTTTTCTTAAAAAATATCGGAATCAAATTGTGATACAATAAAGTTAATTAAAAACGACTAATAAATATGTATATTTTTTGTTTGATATTTTTACGCGTAAACAAAATTAAAATGACTTTTTTGCACGAATTTTACGAACCAATTTCGGCACTTTCATGCATAATCATTATTCTATTCAGGAACTAATCTACCGCGTAAAAAATATCAGGTGTAATATTATGATAATTTTCGAATAATTAATTATTTACATAAAAAAAACATTGGAAATACCCATTAATCATGAAATTATATTTTGATGGCTGTTAAAAAAATATATATATGTTGACATTGTACTTCAACTGCGTTTAAAGTGTTAATATAACAGATTTAAGCATTGTTTTTTAATGCAAATAAAAAAGCAATAATCAGGTTTATTATTTATATTTATGAGACCTTGATATTTTAACACAATGGTGTTGAAATTACACGAAAATTGTGCATTTACGTGCAAAAACTTAATTCGAATAGTGTCCATCGATTCTATATCGCGGACGATAACACTAGAAATCGGTGGATAAGTCTTGTTTGATATCAAAATTAAATAAAAACAACGGGAAATGATTCATTTTCTTATCTATCGATACAACAGAGTATCGATACAACTCATATTCTGTCGATTATATGTGATTATGGTGATCGTGGTTGCTTTTAATCTATGCAGATATAAATATCAGCCGATACTAGACTGTTGACATTTAAGAACCAGTCTGTCTACGCGAGACCGGAAAACGAATACATGAATAAATCATCGAAAAGCGTCGATTCTGAATCTGGCAGGGGCTGACCGTACTGACCCGAGAGCTCCTCGCACTTGTCGAGCTTGTGGCCCTGGCTGGCGACGGCGGAGAGCGCCACGGCGTACTCCCGGTCGCACTTGACCTTGCTGGCCAGCGCGCGCTTCATGTGCTCCAGCAGCCGCAGCTCGGCGTCCTGCCGCCCCAGCAGCGCCGAGTGAGGGTCCTTCGCCACGCCCGTCGAGAACCCCATCCCGCACTTCGACGGCAGACTTCACATCACACACTATCCCCACTATACGATACGATGTCACAGCATGCTAGCTACCGCGGGACCTAATAACATTCCAAATGATATAACCGAACGAAGACGAAAAGCACCCGAAGAAAGGAGGCAACCGACCTCGGACGTTTATCATGTTATCACTTATCACCGCGGGTATTCGGAATGTACGCGCGAGACTTACCGGTGCATAATAATAATAATAAACAGAGAAAGTTCTACTGTAACCGAGCTATGCCCGCATAACTCTCAAAACTATTTCAATTGTTTCGTACGGGTAGCAAAGATGAATTCATCTCAAAGAAAATGCATTCGAGCAAACGCGCACACGATCAAACACAACGAAACAAACGTCGAGGTGGTACCGCCAAAATATAACCCGAAAAACAATTGACAGCCGGCCATTTTTTTATTTTCACCCTAAAAGCGCGAAACGCGAGCATCGCGCGATTTTTATCTCGTTCACAAATCCGCGCGTTTTGAATCGTGCCGCGTTCGATAATCGCGAAAGACAACAAAGGATAACGGACGCTAATTTGGCACGTTCGATAAATACCTGTTCGAGCTTTATCGGGCAAGACGAATTTTGTTTATTTTGAGAAATGATCTCACGTATATCCGATTATTTTTATTCTGAATCGCTCTTTTTTTAAATGCTACGCAATTGAACGGGTTTCGTTCGACGGTTTATAAAATCGCGAAGTTTTTGACATCGGGTTTCGCTCGGAAAAAAAGTAAACAGTACGTAAAACACTGGCGAGAAGCGATCGTACAACGCGACGGACTCGGCTTGACTGAAGACCAAAGTAGTAGCGACGCCAGGGGTTTTCAAACGTCGTCTATAAAAAGATAAGATGTAATTTTTATTACGTATTATCTGACGATGTCGAGTGTTTGTACGAAAACATAGTATATTGCTCACTGCAACGATAATATATCTGTTGCAATAATTTTCATTCATAAATATAATTTTATTATAAATGACGAGATTTACGACATTGATTTTATGCATATATTTATAATGTGTATGTAGAAGATTCAATTTCATAATTCATAAATACATAATTATAATATATATTTCAAATAAAAAAATATTTGAGAAATTTATTTTTATACTTATTGATTATGACCAAGAATTAATGAAAAATATTATATTTGTTGAATTTAATTTATGTTTGAAATAAAAACAATAGAATACCCATTATATTTTTTCTAGTGTTAGTGACATTAATATTAAGAAAGCTAAAGTGAAGTTTTGATATATCATTTAAATGCAATAATTAATTAATGACAATAAATCGCATATCGCAACGTAAAATATAGTGAAACCTCATTTTTACGTCCCCGGAATTCACGTCAAAAACGTACGTAAACGAAAAACGGGGTTTAACTATATTCTATGTCGTATGTTAAAGTAGATATATATTGATTTAATTTAATTTAATTATACAGACGTTTTATATTACATGTAATATTTTATAACGCTCATTTATTATTTGTTTTGTATGGATATGTATTTATTGTTCGATTTATTATTAAATTATTTCATTATGGTCGGTAAATATGATTTTATATCGGATATACATTTAGATATATTTAATATATACTCTGTTTATTTAATAGCGAGTGTTTATAAGAATTTAGGGGAAACGAGTGATTTTGTCGGACGCGGCGAAAAGGGTATCGAGCGGTCGCCGATGTTGCCAGTCGGTGTCGCGTGGCAGCGGCGGGGAGCGGGGCTCAGTCGGCGCGCGGCGGTTGGCAGCAGTGCGGAGCGGCGCGGCCATGGCGGCGACAGGTGAGCGACACGTGCTCGGCGCCCCCGGCCCGTATGCGATTCGACCCTTTTGACAATTTTTCTCGTTGCAGGCAAGAAGTCCAAGAAGATGAAGGGGAAGACGTTGGGGATCAAGGACTTCCTGGGGAATGTGCCTGCCGCCAAGATCTACCACGACGAGGAGGACGAATTCGGTAACGAGCCGTCACGTGACGTACCGGCCGCGAAGCGCCGGCGGAATTCCTCACTTTTGCCGAATTCCATCGCGAAATTCTCGCCGCGCCTGCATACGTTTGCCATACCGGATCCTAACCTAATAATTTAGAGTAGCGAAATACTGCATGATTATTGCAAAAAATGATTCGATTCAAACGTGTCCACGTTCAATTCTATAATATCGCGACACGTTTTATTTAAGAATATTTAAATATTTTTTAACATGTCAAAAAATTGTGTTAAAATCGATAACGAGTCGGCTCGAATCAATATCTAATTAAAAATCTAATCATCGTCTGACCTCATGGATATTAAAAAAATACATAATATCAGAGTCATTCTCCGAAGAATGCCTTGACCGTAAATACATGCTAATTAATAACGGTTTGAATTAAAATAATATTTAAAAACAATGGATAACGGTCAGACTTTATTATACGCATAATTTTTTCATAAACTATGATGTAATAAAAATGAATTCGCAGCTGATAAGCTGCTATATTTTTTTGCATTTATTACCGAGTTATATAAATCGTATTTTTAGATATATCTTTTTTTTTATTATACCGCTTTTCGATTTTGTTACGAGTGGCAAAAATCAATATTTATCTTTCAAATCTGGCTCTAGTTCGCTCGAGATCGATGAAAGTGCATTTCTAGTATCCTAGATATGAGCCAACTATTTTTAACCTAGATTAATATTGTCTGGCGTGATGATATTTTCAATTAGCAACGGTTACTGCTATGCAAAATATCATCTCTTCATTATTTTATCGTCTTGGGGATTAAAAAGAATTCTTAAGGTGTCATATCTGGCAAATACGGAGGCGAATGCATCGTAACGGTGTTGATTTTGATCGAAAACACTTTCAGCATATTTTTTTATCCAACTTTATTTATCGTCTGTGATGCATCGACTCATATCTCGATATTGTGAGTAATTTGAAAATTTTAATGCAATATTGATTCTAACGACTCATCTGCGTTAATATAATAAAGCAATATTAGTTTATTAACCGTTTGCACTCACTCGTATGTCGTCACTCTAGTTTCGGGCTTTCTACCGACATTATGTCACCGAATTTTAAACTCGTATATTCACTTTCTATTATTTTTTCGTTTTATTACACTTCGGATATTATATGTACCAATTTTTCTCATAGAACCGTATCTTGACCTCAAAAATAAATAATACGTAAGGTTAAAAACATTATTTTCCCGATTCCGTCGATACCCGATGATGATTCATTCGCTAAGGCCCGGGTCAATCTCGCACTTGGGGCTCACACGCGGATACTTGTTATCCTTATCAGTCCCGGGAAGGTCTGAGATATGACCGCAGTGCGCTGTTGCACGTTCACACACTCTAGCTGGGTGCCTCCGTAACCGGAGGGTGGGGGAACCAGAAATTCCGACTCGGCCGCGTCGTCTGAGACGTCTCCTATTTATGGTCACCGAGACTGCGGCCGAACGTCGTTGGAACCTACCCACGGTCCGCAGTTTCAGTATAATATGCGAGTTGATCCGGCATCCGGATTAAAACTCAATTCAGACTAGTCTGACTCGGGCCCGTAACCGTAACGGTTTAGTCGCGAATCTGAGGGTATAACTTTTCATCACTCCCCTCTGTAGAAACGATGTTCAATCGCCGATGGTGATCTAACGATTTATCATTTTGTCAGATGGCGGGGGCGGTGGATATTCTAGTCGGCAGCGTGCTCCAGTCGTGTTGCCCTCGGCGTCGAGGGCATCGCGCGGCGGCACATACGACGACGAAAATGTGCCCCAACGCGGACCGTTCATCGCATATATATCCAATCTACCGTACGAGGTGGAAAATTCGAATATCGAAGATTTATTCGCTAATCTTAAGGTACGATTTGAACCTCAATCGAATGATATTATATATTTGAACATTTATTAATGCACGTTTTTTTAGGTATCCAATCTGAGATTACCCCGTGAAATGGACGGCAGATTGAAAGGCTTCGGCTACGTCGAGTTTGACGACCGAGAGAGTCTCGTCGCGGCTATCAATATACCCGATTTGGTAAGTAATGCATTTAATGAGTACAGATTGACCGCCGGGGATACCTTTTGAATAAGATCAGGATTTTACCATTACTTTGCCATTCTTTTCGTGCTCATCGTTGTTGAAGTCGCCTTCGCTCTTTCAGAGCATACTAGGAACCACATTAGTTGGCTACGTAATTCTGATACAGGTTAATCCACTAGCCTTACTCTTTAGGCTGGCATACTAACATCGTATGCCTTAGTGATAGTCTAAAACAGCCTCCAAACAAGTTTCTTCTATGCCTTTACGGCGTGGGACCTGAAGTACAGAGCCGTAATGTGGTGGGAAAAGGCTCAAGATAATATCACGCCTTTTGATAGCTAGCCCGGGATAGTCGCATCTCTACACCAATTACTGATAATATACACTAAGAAGTCTTTCTTACCGGGTCTTGAAGAACCAGAGCGAAGAGTATTATCTTTAGGTAATCCGGGAGGTAATAGGTCCCGTTTGAATATCGATGTCGAGTTTCTCTAGCCATGCTTCAGCCTGTTCATCAGCTTTTATTTATTTTGTTCCACGTTCCAAAAAAAAAATAGATTCCACTCGCTTGTAATTTTTGTCGCTTTCTTACAACAACTCAATGCAATGATTGAGAAAAGAAAGAGCCTTTTCAACGATTTTGACACTTCCGAGGTTCCGAGACGATATTTTCTTGAGTCATAATATGATAGTCCATTTCTAGCAGATCTTCGTTAGTTAAGGATTCGCCGTGTAGTTTTAATAAAGTCTGAAGGTCATTTACATCAACATCGATGCCTCTGGAAATGGCTAAGAGGTTGATCTCTTTTATTATATTCAGAATTCCTTTTAAAAATCTTTTCCAAACACTCTTCATACACGATTGGGTGACTTCATTCCATGCTACGTCGATGTTTTTGATAGCTTTCATCGTTCGTTTCCACCAAACCCCCATGCAGTCGCAGATTTCTCTTCAGGCGCTCGCCTGGGGCCTCATTTTTTTAGGGGCCTCAAAGTTCAGCTCTCAAAACGATTTATTTTTTCATAACATAAAAAAGTTAATAATTTAGCAGCATTCTCTAAATTGAATTGGCAAATGAATAACGCCGGATATTGCATGTTTTTAAGTTGGTTATCCTAACAGTCATATTTTGAACCATATGCACTGACCTTTCCGCAGAGCATGATCCATGGATTCAGGTGCATAGCTGCCACAAAACGATGCAAGGCATTAGGGCCCTCTGCATAATTTTTCTAAAAATAATAAATATTTGTAACATCAATCATCGATAAGCTAGTAAAAAAAGAAAGAAGAGAAAAGGTTTAATTTTGTTTTTCTTACTGTCTCTTAATTTTGTGTCCAATGCACATGATAGGGTGTAGTGAAAATATTTTTGGAGAGGGGGCCTTATAAATTAATTGCAGCTGGGGCCTCTTGAGTGCTAAATTCCACTGCCCCCATGGCATCTCTATCACCTCCATCAGTTTCTTGGATGAGTTGAGGCATTATTTTTCACTTAACAAGCATTGAATGCGGCCTTGATCCATATGTTATAAAATGGATGTGGTATTCGGAGGTAATGATACCATTTTGACCGGAAAATCCATGCAGAGAATGTTTGGGGATTGTCCAACGCCAAAAGAGCTTGAGGTTAAAACTATAATATCCTCATAGCATTTTTTTATCGCTGGACAGAAGCAAGTTTTAAACCATTCCATAAATACATTCAACCACGCCAAAAAGCTAGTACCAGGCACGAAGAGTTTTTGATAAATTCTTCTGGTTGATGAAACTTTTTGTGAATTTAAGAAAAGATCGCACACAACTCCGCATTTACCGGCGACTCGATGAACCTGTACGATTTTATTATAATTTATTATCGTTTATTTCATTTTCAGACGTTGAGTGGGCGAAGAATGCGTATTGAAGTCGCCGCATCCGATGATAAAAATAAGTTTCGCCGCGATCGTGATAGGTAAGTTAATCGGTTGATACAATTATTGATTGCATTGTTTATATGATTTTTTTCACGTACAGAGATCGCGAGTACGATCCAGAAAGAACTATGGGCGATTGGCGTGCTGGTCCACGCGATCAACCGCAAAGAGAGGGCGAGGCAGGTCGCGACGGGGGTCGCGATCGTGACGGAGGTCGCGATCGAGAAGGGGGTCGAGAAGGGGGTCGAGATCGTGAGTGGGGCAGCGGCAGCGGCGGATCGACGTTCAGACGCGACGATCGTGAAGAGCGACGTAATTAATTCATTACTCATTTGTATCTTAGTTTTTAAGCCGATCAATCCTCATCATGATGAACATTATTTGTATATATCTATCGATTGCCAGCGTGAATGTTGCACTTGGGACTCACGCACTGGTAGTTATTACCATCATTCACGTCCCGGGAAGGTCTGAGGATTAGTCGTTGTGTTTCTCCCCAGCCGGGGGTCTCGCTAACGCGAGAGTGAGGGTACCAGCAATCAGGGTTTTTCTAGAACGTCCGAGATGTCGGCGCTCCGCCGATTGAGACAATTTCTAGAAACGCCGTTGAAATCTCTCACGACTAGCATTTTGAGTATAATGTGCGACTTGAACTCGTAACCTTGACGTATAAACGGATTTGTATAATATTTTATGCGGTTCCGCTATTTTTATGTTATGTTACGTCATGTTTAAAACTCAATTCAGACTAGTCTCACACTGGCGATCAATATTTTTATATTCAAAATAATTATTCTGAACGAGAAATGGCAGTTGTATATGAAAATAATATAATTTGAGGCTGTCTTATTTATTTTCAACTGTTTTGTATTGTAGCGGATATGGGCGGTTCGTGGAGAGATGCTCCACGCGCAGAAGGAGAAGAACCTCCTGCGGAGCGACCATCGTTTCGCGATAGGGGAGGCGAAAGCGGAGATGCAGGAGCAGGCGGAGGCGGAGGCGGAGGTGGAGGTTATAGAGATGGAGGTAGAGGATTCAGCCGAGAGGGCGGCGGAGATAGAGCTGGCGGCGGAAGCTTTGGTGATCGAGGAGGCGGAGATAGAGGTTTCAGTCGCGACGGCGATCGAGGATTTAGTAGGGATGGAGAAAGAAGCTTCAGCAGAGATGGAGAAAGGAGCTTCAGCAGAGACGGAGAGCGAAGTTTCGGCCGCGATTTCGGACGCAGCGAAGGCGGTGAGCGAAGCTTCGGTCGTGACGGCGATCGAGATCGCGGTTTCGGGGGGAGGGACTCGGACAGAAGTTTCGGAAGAGATGGTGAGAGAGGGGGAGGCTTTGGAGGCGGCGGTTTCGGAGGTGATCGAGGTTTTCGTAGGTAAATCAATTTCTCATAATCATAAATATGACATAATCAATATTTTATTTTATTTCTTTAATCGGTTTTATATAAAATTATAGGGACGATGACCGCGGCGGCGGCGGTGGTTTTAGCCGAGGTTTTGGAGATAGGGATAGGTTCGGAGGCGATAGGGACCGCGATGATAGAGGTAAGATGTTTTGATTTTAAACAAATTTATCGATAAAGTAATCAGGGAATTAGTAATTAAACCATTCAACTTGAAAAAAAAAAACTATCAAAATCACAACATTCTGGGCAAATGAAAATAATGAAATTACTGATCCCCTTGATATTTATCAATAGAATATTCAAATAAGTTAATATCTACATACAGAAAAATGTTTCTAATACATATTTGAATATTCTAAATTGAAATGAGCTCCGTTATAAGAGGTCCATATTTTTTAAAATTAATTTTGACCTCTTATATTGGATCTCTGCAAATATTTTGAATATATGATATTTTAAATCTTTTCACACGAACTCTATGAATATATTTGCAAAACATTTTGCAATTGTGTCGTATTTTTGTGAAGAACTTAATCTATTGATGTATTGAAAGAATTTGTCGACGCCCCAGAGGGGCTTATTGCGATGCTTCTTCTCGAGCGAGAGCATTGCCGATGTAAACTACCGTAACATTTAATTGGACGACACTCCTTCCCGTTCGCTTTCTTCTCGCATTCTAAGATGCAGAAGTTGCAGGTGAACCTCGCACCCGTCCGAAGCTGGAGCTGCTGCCGAGAACGCTGCCGATAAACACGGCGCCTCCCGCCGCCACCGAAGACGAAAAGTCTTCAAAGGCATCGTCGGATTCGAAAAATGACAACGACGAGTCGGACGATTCGAAGGAGAGTCATACTTCAAGGCCCGCGGCGCCGATCGACCGGAAACCCGTCTCTAAACCGCCGGTGCCGTCCTCCAGCATATTCGGCGGCGCCAAGCCCGTCGATACGACCGCCCGGTGAGTCTCGCCTCTATTAACATTGTACCAATCACTTATGTGCACAATATAAATTCGCCGCTATACATTGTAGCGACGGAATTTAATTATTTTATTAATTTGTGCTAGATTAATGTGTATCTCTGACACCACACTTCTATTAATGGATTTGATGGTCGTTTGATGCAAACAAATATATTATTTTCATTGTAAATATATGTATTTTAAATGCGATATGTGCTTATGCGTCGAATATCAATTTCAGAGAGCGGGAAATAGAAGAGCGACTGATGAAAAAGCAGTCTGAATTGCGATCGCGAGATGGCGGAAGCAGAGATAGGAACGAGAAGTGGAGAGATAGTAAGGTATGTAAATGAATAATCGCACGATGAATCTATTTTATGTTTAATGCCGATCGTATTCATAAAAATAATGTCGCAGGGAGACGATTTTGAAGCCAGGGGTCCAGCCGGCGGGATGAGACGAAGCGGTAAGCATCTCCGATTTTGTTATAAAATTTCTGTTCTTTTTTTTATTTATATTATTTCATAGATTTTTTTTCTTTTCTTGATTTTCCGACTTGTAGATGATCGTGGGTCTAGGTTACCTTATCGTTCCGGAGACCCGAGGGAGTTTTCGAAAGATTCTAGGGAGTATCGCGACACTAGGGATTATAGAGATAAAGATTCGAGAGATTATTCGAGCTCTGGAAGCTCGAGGGACAGGCGCGATAATAGAGACGATAGGGACAATAAAGGCGAGAAAAAAGTATCGCGGGATAATTCCAGGGATACTTCGCGAGACAATCGCGATTCTAGGGACGGCAGAGAGTCGAGGACATCGAAAGACGGCAACGAACACGCCGGTGGCCGCGATGCGAAAGAAACTAAAGAGAAAGACACGAAGGACGTTAAGAGGGAACGGAATCACGAAGATCGGCCGATGCCAAAGGCCAAGGACCACGAGCCTCCCGTAAGTCTTAATTCGTATAAAATGTATTTTTTTTTCATCGAAACAATCATTTTATATCAATTAATTCAATCGATGGTGCTACCCATTAGTTTGATCACAATAATCTTAATTTAAATCGCGTCACACATATCGATCGTTCATCAAAACATAAATGCTTACATGCAATAAATTTCAAGATTGACACTTAATCGGCTTAATTGCTCGCACACATCAGAAATAAAAACGAAAAACTGTTCGTAAAGCGTATAAATAGGTTTCCGGCCTATGGTGATCGGCCCCGCAAAGCCTATAATTAGGCTTCCGGCCGATTAAGTGTTGACGAATATTATTACATTAGGTGAAGTGAAAATTAATCTTTTCCGTGTATTAACTCGTTATGGTCCACATGAATGCTTAGAAAACATACTATGGGAGTCGGCACTTTTTTGCAAAATATTAGGTTTTGTATATTAAAAATTACTCCTAAACCTTTCGATCGATTAACTTAAAAATTGGAACTTAGCTTCTTCACAGTTGTCTATGGCTTTATGATTCAGATCAGTACCTCCCAAACTGTGGCGAGTGCTGTATTAATTAATTCTTGCATAATTATGATACGCCTGATTTCAACCAAACTTGGTACATAAATGACTCACTATATCCTCTAGGCCTCTAGGGATGACATTTAAAAACCGACCGATGAATAGTGATATATGGAAGTAGGATACAGTTAAACCCCCACTAACACTAAAATAGGGACCGTGTAATTTGGGGGAGTGAAGCTGTCCGACTGTGTGCGTATAGTCTGCACGTGTTGAATACACAGACGCTAGCCAACGTTTGATTGTATGTGAATGCGACCGTGTAATTCAGAGTAGTGTAATTGGGGGTTCCACTGTATAAAGATTTTTTTTAAATAAATATTTATCTTAATAATGGGCAATATTTCTTTGGGTAATACATCTGCATCTGAGTTATCCGCCTATCCAAGATGTGGCGACTCTTTAGAATAGAAAAGTTACAAAAAATCTGTAACTTTTCTATTTTTAGCTAGAATTATGAAATTTAGAATGAATATAGGTGAAAGTCACCCGTCTTCGAATCGGCTCTTGATCGGTGGGAAAAGATGTGGGATTGCTCTCCCAATGGGCGGACTATCTATCACTTCTTTCCAGACTTTGGGTCAGTCAATTCCAGACTGGTCATGGTAATTTCAAGGCTAAGCTACTCCATGCTGTCCGATACGGCATTTCCTTTACATGTCTCCCCAATCGGACACATGGACCTGGTCAGCAATGTAATTTGGTGCTTTGCATTGGCTTTCGGAGAGTTGTACGAGGCTTTTTCTTGAACAATGTAAGACCGGTCGGATACAAAAAAATCGAACAGAACTCATCAAACGCTTATTGATTATATATTTTTTATCCGGAATCATTCATGATAATATTTTTTGGACGATCAAGCACAGTATCGATTTGATTCTATTAGCGGCAGTTCATAATCAGTAAGGCTTTAGCTTCGACGCTTACAGTCTTACAGCTTAACAGTCTACGTAGCTGCTTTTACTTTATGATTTTTGCATCCGATTTTTTTTTTTAATTTGAGCGATATTTCTTTTCACTTTGCCTATTTGAATGCAACTATTGTTTTTATTGTTTGAGTAGTGTTTTTATATTATTTCTATCATTTTCGGCTTGTGGATAGCGCCTTATCCTACATCTTCGTATGTAGATACTTTATTGGCCATATTTCTGTTTGCAGAACTTCATTGCTCCGAATAAATACAGCTTCCTGCAGACTGCTGACGACGACGGCGACAACGAGGCCGAGTAAACGCAACAAAGTGATTCACAGAGTGTTGATAAATGATTTGCCTAGACATTTAAATGCTACTACCTTCTCGATACGAAACAAAAAAATAAAAATAAAAACATGCACGACGCGCCGGAGACGGGATCGCCGCCACTATTGAAACATTGATTTGCGGCACACCGTCGGTCGTCGGCGCGCGAATGATCTGCCGCGTGTGTGCGGGCGGGCGACGATAGTTTTTTTAAATGTTGTGTATGCGGGATCAAATTAAGGACTGCTAATTAATTTAAATGAAATAAAGTTGTTTGGACTCGACGGTGGACTTTTTGCATCTTTGTACTGGATTGTGCGGCACTGCGGATGATGCCCCAGTTCTCTGGTCGGCGGCTGCGGAGAACTGGGGCCCCCCGAATGAAATGTAATATTAGTGTTTTTTACAATTTTTCAAGTCATCCACAGTTGAAAGTGTTATGTTGAAATATTATTAATATTTATTGTATGATTATCACAACTATGAGTTGACGCCTGTATTTATATGTGTGTTGCTTCGTATTGCGGCGTCGCGTGGCCGACGCTCGGATTTTTTAATGAAATTTGTATAATCTAATAGAACGACGGCGGCCACGAGATCGTTTACATTTTTATACATGGCTCGGCTTGAGTTTAATAATTGTATTGACTTGATGTTCTTATTTGATTATTAATAATTTACTGGATTATTATATGATTTTTTTCTTGTAATTAAAAATATATTCATTAAATGCAATAATTATTGTGACAATTGACAATTTTTTATGTTTAATGTGTATTATATCGTATGCAATTTTGTCACAAGTAAGTTAGCTGCAGCCTATCACAATGTATATTTATATAATCGTTTTATGTAATTTTCTAAATTGTTTTAATTTTATTGGGTTTTTTTTTTTAATTATTATTTACCTCATCGTACTCGTGTATTCGACGGATTGATCCATCGATTAGACGAACGGCGATCTGGCAATGATTATGCGTTAGGTGTTTACGTGCGGTATTAACGGCAGATATTTTTTTTTACGTTGGGGTATCTATCATATTATGCATAATGTTTAGTCTGTATATACGATTTTATATTCAAAAAATTAATTTTTCCTTATATGCTTTAATTAGAACCGATTTTCTGCTTTTGGTAATCTGTAAGTACCAACAAATCCTATTTGGTGGAATATAATTTATATTCAAACGCAATCAACACGGTAATAAATATATTGATAATCTCATTTAAAACTCTATTTTATTTCACCCCCTCCTACAATGTCACGAGATATAATGGATGATGATTAAACAATTTCATAGCACAGAATCGACTCTATTAACTTTATCTATAATAAAGTAATTTTTGACTGTCATCCTCGGCTTTTCACCAGAGACTTAGCCGACGCTCGAGTAATTGACAGCTTTCTTTTGGTCAAAATAAATAAATGAAGACTAGTCGACCAGATATAGTAGCAAAGAAGTCGTTATTAGGTTTTATATATTAAAATTGAAGAAGAAAACCAATCTAAAAGTTGTTAAGAAGTTGTGAAAGTTTTTAACCGATCCGTCACGGTGGCTCGAAACCAACGCCTCTGGCCGAAGGGGATATTTTTTGTAAGAAAATAGACCCCAAAAATTTGATGTCAAGGATTAAACATTTGTTTTAAAAATGGATTTTTCTTAAAAAAAATATTTATTCATTACAATGGAACCCCCAATTACACTACTCCGAATTACGCGTTAGATTGAAATATTCGCTGCAAATCCCCCAATAGCGCGGTCGCACACAGCAGGGGAGCTTCACTCCCCTAATTACACGGTCCCGACTTAAGTGTAAATAGGGGTTTTACTGTACATTGATTGCCACTTCTAGGTAAGACCAAGAGTATCTGACTGTACAGTGAAACCCCCAATTACACTACTCCAAATTACACGTTGGATTGAAATATTCGCCGGAAATCCCCCAATTGCGCGGTCGCATTCACACACAGCCGAGCGGCCGTCAAACGTTGGCTAGCGTCTATGTAGTCAACACGTGCCAGGCTATACGCACACAGCTGGACGGCTTCACTCCCCTAATTACACGACTCCGATTTTAGTGTAAATGGAGGTTTTACTGTATCATCATCGTTTGGTCGATATTTCAGATTTTTTTACTTGATATGACATACGAACTCGGTGACGTTTCTCCGGAGATTAAACCCGTAGAAACGCGTTACGCTTGGTACGTCAAACTACGGTGTGGCCAAAAAATATTTTTTTGTTTTATAAACAAAAAATACAATTTTAACATTAACAAAAAAACATATTTTTTACCATTACTAAAAACAATTATACAATAAAAATAAAAGGAAGAATATATAAAAAAGGGAAAAATACTAGAATAAATATAATAAATTATTTATATTTGTAAATGTAAATTACCCTTTGTACGCCCGTGACTAAATTAAAAATTGTTTCTTTAAACAGATTGAAGGCATCCTTCATCGTAATAAAATTTTTACTCGAATCGGTCAAGCTGGGGCTGTTTTATAACCTATAAAAATATGAAAAAAGAATATTTTAAAGTGAATATTATTGAATAGATATACTTAAAGGTAAAAAATAAGTATTTGCCAACCTGGTTCTCGTGTCTTGGGGGATTGGATTGCCACCCAAGTCCGCCTTTTTTTTAAAAGGCGCTCGCCTGGGGCCTCCAAAGTTCAGGGGGCCTCGAAGTTCAGCTCTCAAAATGAAAAAAAAATGCGTTAAATTGATTTTGTGTCCCACTCGCAATCAAAAAAATGATCGCAATTGACAAACTGTCCGCGAATGTATTGGACAAGGTTCTTTTTTTAAAAATTCTCTGTCGAACATTTGCTGCGCGGCTCTTTTTCTTAGACATGCTTTCGATATAGATTATTTTATTTAATAAAATTCTTTTTTGTGGCGAAGGGAGGGTAAAGATTAAAGTTTAGCTTAGTTTAGTTTAGTTCGGGCCAATTAAAGTTTTGCACGCAGGACGCTGTCGGCGTGCCACTGTCTACCAGAGTAAAAAATCAAGGGACCCTTAAAATTGGATTGCGCCTGGGGCCTCTCGAGTGCTAAATCCGCCACTGGGCCACAGTTGTTATTTATGTAATATCTTCTTTGCCTTTTTTGTAGGAAGTAGAACAATTTTGAGAGAGAGAAAATGAATGGGTTTATGTTTGTGAATTTTTAAAGTTTACCGTAGAAGGGTGGCATATTTTTTTATAAGATTTTTAAGAAGTTTATTTTTAGATATATAGCCTCTATATGCCATATTGTGCGGCGCACACAGGCGCCGGAAGAAGATTCCAGAGTCGGTGTTATAAAATCCATCGTCACATTTCGTGTTTAGATGCTTTCGCTGTATAGAATGCGCCCTCTTCCGAAATGACGGACCAATCAGAGCGTCCGCATCCTTTTCATAAACAACCAGTTCACTTTTTCATACCTGCTACAAAAACCCCGTTTTCGATTCGCTCGCGCCGAGATGTCAGTCACATCTCCGTGATTTTCTCGTACCAGAGATTCGTCTCTGGGATCTTATAATTAATTTACTCGTACCAGAGATACGTCTCTGGGATCTTATTATCCGTTTTGGGATTTTTTTTCTAATAATACTAGTTATTTTGCATTTAAAAAACAAAAGATTGATGAATTTTATGCAGAAGATACTCAGGTACAATTAAATTACTTAATTTTATCACTATTTTAACAAAAAAATAACAAGATTTGAAGATTCAGTTTAAATTAACACAGGACATTTATTTAAACTATGTTATTTACAATATTTAGTGAAAAAATACTTCAAATTAAGATTTATGGTCGCTCATATATTTTTTATAGCAACTTTTGTTGCCATGTTTTATAAAAAAATCAGTTTGGCCAGTTCCTAAAAAGTTTGCTGGTCCCTGTTATAAAGTTATCAGACATTCGTTTGATCATGTACGTCATGCGCGTAGCACTGAAGGGGTAAAGCTATACTCAAATTAGCCAAGTATGTAGTGGCAAAAATGTAAAAAAGACAAAGCTGGAGGCATATAATAAACCGATAAAGGAGAAAAGAGAAATGAAAGACAACGAACTAAATAAAATTAAAAAAATATTGAGAAAAATATAATCCATTTATATATCTTTAATTATATATAATATAAATATTAATTATTTCTTCATCGCGCATAGCATGGTGTCGATAACCTTTTTAATTCTTTCGACTTTTTGTTGATATATATTTTCTAAATATGCGAGATTAATGTTGTGGATCTCCAGTTTGGCGGCGAGCTGAGTGTTGTTGAGACAAAACAGTCTTCGGTACCGTTTCAGCTTTTCAGACCTTTTGAAATGTTTATAGACTTTCATATAATTAGTTAGACTCGTCATTATGTACTCCAGCCCTAAAACAATGAATACGGTTAGTAGACGTGTTTGGAAAACCATGGGAAATTATCCCCCAAAAAATTCTTGGGGAATATTTTGTGAAAATAAATATGAAATCAAATTATACATCATACATTTAAAATAAAAAGCAATGCGTATTTTTTCGTATCGAATTATATTATCAAGTTAGTAATAGTATTATGCTGACAATATAGTTGTTTAATTAAATAACGCATCTCTTATTTCGATGCTAAGACATATATGTGAATAATATGCATTTTTTAAATATTTTTTTAATAAAAAACTTATTTCCCGAGTATTGATCTGAAGAGTATCGCTTTCATCTTCTCTCCCATCCTCTCTAGAGACGCCAGTTTAAACTTGAGTTCAGTATTACGTTGTTTCAATACGTACAATGCCTCATACAAATCTTTTTCGGATCCTTTGCTATTTTTTCTCATTTCCATGTAATTACTTAACCTCGTCATCATATACATCAGACCTAAAATTATGCATTCAATTAATATAACAATATAATAATAATAAATCGTATTATACTTACTAGAATTCTGCTCTATTTTTGCATCGATTATTCTATAATAATTAAAACAGTGTAGCGATAAAAACATTTTATTAAAATAAATCAATTATTACTAGAAAGTACATATTAATTGATATAAACATACAATGAGATAAAGACTTCCAGCACAGAACTATGTCTGAATATAATCTATGGCAACAACAGGAGTGCATGATGAAATTTCTCCTAATCTTGCACGATGCATAATTATGCATAAGTACATCATCGACTGCGATAATACGCCACATATATACACAATTTATTTTATTTGAATCTAATAAGAGTATATGAAATAACCATCACACTTTTGAAGAGGTTAAGCACGTTGATATTATATCAAAATTAATTATTTTGCATAAGCATCCATATCCTTTGGCTGCAGTTGACGATCTCGAACGGCGCGAAATGCAATGGTTCCATATGCCAGAGGAACAATTGTGTTCAAATCAACGCAATCAATATCAAAACGAACGGTATCGCCGCGATTCCGATATACCTGGATAGTATGACAGTTCAAAACTCCCGCTGCGATATGCGCCATATTGGACTGAGCGCGTCGACAGTGTGGCCAGTATAAAAAAATCATATGCACGCGAACACGGCTATTTATCAACGCTAGGAAATAATGTTGCTGTATCTTGAAATAATACGATGCGGCAAATAAGACACCGCGTCTAAATTATTAGTTTGTTCACAATGTACGACAATTGTTGTAAGAGTTTGGTAATATATGGAAAATATAAAAGGGATTCGTGACACGGACTGGTGATGGAAATGCAAACACAGTTATATATTTATGACGCATAAAAAATGAAAACAACAAGCCGCCGCGCCGACCAGACGCATAAAAAATCAAGACGCACGTGCATCTTCGATATTTATTAAAAATGCAACGCATAAAAAGGGCATATAAAAAATGCAAACAAGCCGCCGCGTAGACGCTAAAAAAATACAACCAATTTTAATTCCGGAATAACAAGCAAAAAACCGCAGACGTAAAAAAACACGTCACAACACAGACGAAAGTCCCGACTGGAGCCTAGCTCGTCGGACACACACTCTCAAGATGAAGAATCCGATTTAAAGGTGTCCGCTAAGTTAGCAATTCTGCACATCATCGCACTTACACCTCCGTATACCATCTTCGCTGTGAGACGACATCAGAGAAGCCCGAACACATCGGACATCTTCAGAAGCAGTGAACATCGCATCATCGCCACACGCCGACTACCCTTGGAAACAGCCACGTCAGCAGCCATTGGATCGCCGCTACCACGTCACCGTAAAGAACTGGACGCGATTACGACAATATTTATCGTTTCAATTTATAAGTGTATGTTCAGTCAATAAAAATTATCAACAACAAATTGGAGTCTGATTAATTCAACCGTTGGGTGTAAAACCTAAATATTGACACATCGACACATTTATTAAAGAACAATAATTATAGACAGCTTCATGAATAAACACATTAATAAAGAAAGGCACGTGACGCGTGCAGCTTTTGGCACTCTCTGGTTGGCGAGTTCTGGCAGTGACGGCACTCGTGGCGGTCTAGTGCCAATAGTATCAGCAGAGGGATACTCTTCATGGTGATCCCCGACGAGAGGCCAGCTGGGGGCTCTACAAGTAGCATGCCAGTCTGCGGTCTGAATTCGGAGATGCGGAGTTCGACCATGAGATTGGAGATGGTCAGTGGGATCAGGGTCTCCCATTGTCCCATTGGGCACTCAGACTTCAGGGCTTTTTGTATATTTGCAGGGTATGTTGGAGCGAGAATCAACCCTACACCCTGAACCCTTGCCTTTCTAGGCGTTGGTTATATATTTATAGATTGGCTTGCTAGTTGCGGTCAATATATATGGGGCTTCCGCTAAAGTAGCCTAATTTGGATGAACCATGAATCATGAACCAAATACATTGCTTTTTTTTAAGTGTCAATTACTTTGTATAACTAGTTAATTATGTGTAATCTACGTTGCTTTACTATAAGTCAATTTCTAATGTACTTTGTTCTACCATTAAATACGGTGATGGTTCTATGTGGCATAGACATGTCAAACCAATCTTTCTACTTATTAGATTGTATGTATAATTTATTCAATGCTTATTGTAGCCTTTATGCCTTATATTAACGTTTCAGATATTGTTTCTTCTACATTAGGCTCGAGTCTTCCTCGCAACTGGGTAGCTTTCGTATTCGGTCATTTCATTAGAAGCCAAAATCCACTTGTTTGCTTCGAAATATGATATATTTTCAATGTAAATGTAAATTCATTTCCTTTTCATTAAGTTTGTTGGGAGTAGCATAGCTTTAAATGTAAATATTTGGTTGGTGTAGATTGACGTCTCGTGACATTACATGTTAAGAAAGCAATTTGGTGACGTCTCGCGGACGCGAGACATAAATGTGTGATGAGAAATATCTATAGAGTCATAAAAACCACAGACTTAACCATAGAACCAAACAGATGTTTATTTGGTTTAGATAAAATTCCATCGTTGTTTAAACCGACATCATATTTGCAATAGAAGTGTGCAATTTGATACTAGAAGATCAATACTAAACGCTGTTCAGACATCACACTTAATATTCCCAAAGATGAAAAAATGATGTCTCGGAAGTGCTTCAAAGTTTGAAGGTACTATATTAATATTGATTGATTCACCAAAATAAAAGTCAAGTGTAAACTATTATTTTAATTATATTTATTTAAAATTTAAACAACTACAGATTACCAGCTGACATTACAATAAACTCATAAGCTGGTCAGCGTAACAATTTTTAACTTCAAATTCCCATTACCTTTACGATACGTTATACTTTTAAATTAGAAAGTAAGGAATATAATTTAGATATAATTGTTTTTTTTTTTTTTTTTTCAAAATTAACGCAACAAATAATATAAAATAATTACTATAAACATAATATTAAAGTAAAAATAAATTCATACATTTTAATTCTAAGATTGAGATAATATTAACATCAATATGCTCACAACACAATATACACATATCTTTCATTACGACATACATAATACTAAGAATATTCATTAAATGCATTTTTATACTAAATAATTATTTTCCGAGCATTGATTGAAAGAGTATCGTCCTCATTTTTTCGGCTTTCCTCTCCAGAGACGCCAATTCAATTTTGAGTTCAGAATTACGTTGTTCCAATTCGTCGCCATACTCCACTTTTTTTAAATCCTTCATTTTTCGTAAGTATCGGCTGCGCCTGGACGCCTCATTATTTTTGACGCGTTTAATATGTTGACCGCTAACCGGCGACGAGGCGAAATCGTCGTCGGTGCAAATGGACGATTCGGGACTGTGCATCATATCTCGTTTAGGCGGTCGTCCCTTTCTACGCGGCTGAAGATTCAAAATTTCCAACGGCAGACTGTGTTTAGCTTTTGATTGCTTCGTTTTTATCTTGTTTACTGGAGGTACATATGTTTCGTCTGAGTCTTCGCTGTTTCTTCTTCGTTTGCGGCTGACTATTATCGGCGTATCTGGCGGTGTTAGTGTACACGAGTTATCAAAGTATTCAGATTTGATCGAAGCATCTTCATGCGGTGTCTCGGTTTGGATGACAGAATATTTATTCGGTGTCTGTAAAAATAAATAAATAATTAATACGTCGCGTATATTATATAAATATTTATTAATTAACGATGCGTACATTTTTTTTCGACGATGCAGTAGGAGTGTATCGCATATCGTCTTCGAGCTGTACTATTGTAGTCAGAATATCGGGCGTAGTTACGACGTTAGAATCTAATATTTTATTATAAGTATTTAAATTACAATTAATATTCAACGTTGGAATATTTTTCTCAATCTTATCATTATTGTTGTTCATTTTATCTGCGGCACACTTGTGCGAATCGATTATTGTGTCGCTTATCACCAAATTATTATAATCTACATTTGGTGCGACGGTGGAATTATCATCACCGTTCCGAATGAATACCTCATTGCATGTTTCATCGTCGTCGATGCAAACAATTTGATTATCGGACGAGTATTGCGGTAGCTCGGTTTGAGATACGAACTCAATGTCGATCATGTCTGGTCCTACCACGCTATTGTCCGAGAAAAATGTGCGTTTGATCACCTCTGCGTTTGCATCCTCGACGTATCTGCCCGACGGCAGATTCACAGAATCTCCATTATTCGTTATAAAATTAAAATCATTTATTATTTTTCCAACGGCGGCTGAGTTACAGTTTATATCGTTAATAATGCAATCTTCGACGTCGGCCAAGTTTGATATATCGGGAGAATCGCGGTTGGACTGGCAATCGACTTCGACTTCTAATCCGTAATCGGAATCCGAAGAATACGAGTAGAACACATCTCCGGAATTAGACTGCGGTAGATAGTTCATTTGCTGAGAAGCGGCGGTGTCGTTGGTCATTTCTTCCATCGTCGTGATTGCGGGAGATTGCGGCAATAAATTAAATCTATGATCGAAATGGGGATCCTGAGCGTTCCATGAGATTTTCTCCGTGTTGTTATTTTTGCTATTTTGCAACAAGTCATCAATGTAGATAAATTCGGTGTCCTCGTCTATAAATAATAATACAAATAAATAAATACAATTTTGATGGTGTCGTTTGACGTAAATAAAATTACCAATATTCGGCATTCGTGGGGTGGCGATATTGGAAGAGTCGCACCACTCTTCCAAATCTTGGAACCCCTCGCAATCCATATTGAGAAATGTGCTGTTCTCGATTTGCGATGTTATTTCTGCCTCGATGTTCTATGAAAGAGTTCACGGTTAAAATCCCGTCATTGAAAATCAACGATCAATTAATCAGAGTACTGACCTGTAGGTAGATGTCTTCGTTTATCGATTCGAATATTGGGCAATTCAATTGCTCCGCCAATTCCGGTGATAGATCCGTCAATACTGCAGATGGGAGATCCGAGCTTGCTGAAGACGATAGATCGGGATATTCCGGTGCAATAGCTGGACAGTTCGAAGTGAGCGTTCCTGGTCCTACGTTTAGTATTCCTTGATTTGTGTCCTTCACACTCTGAGAGCGGGTTTCTGGGGGCGAGTGGTGCCATGATTTACGGAACTGTTAAAAAAAAACGAGCAATATTAATAACCATTGTTTAATAATATGATCAGACATGTAATGCGAAAAGCAACTTACATAGAAATCTTCTCCGTGGGAGGTTATTGAAATTTTGCCTTTAGGCTGCTTGCCAGGAGACAAAGTGGTGCTGTGTATTTCTTAACCTAAAACAATATAATACATTAAAAAAAAATCATTAGCACAGTCGATTATGTCATAATACCTAAATAGACTCGATATTATAACAAAGTAAAATATGACCGATCATGCCGATCGATTGATTTCATGACAAAAAATATTATCTCGGCTCTCGAAGATAACATTTACACAATGCAAAGTACGAATGTTTCTCATTATAATGAATCATATATTTTTAATGATTTTTCTGAAGATATTAAAGCCGATAATTGTTTTAAAGAAAAGCCAAATCGCCAAAAAAAAAATTTGGAATATTTTTCAGGTCGAATTTAGTTAATCGCATTAATCGCAAGTCATGTTTGCGAAGAGGATCCTCTGGGTTGTCTTTCGCAAGTTGTGCGAATATTCGCGCATGCGCGTGGGAGAGGTCATACGTCACGCATCGAGTTTCCGACCTGTCGAGACATGTCTGATATTTTGGTCAACGACCGATCACGACATGGCATACGTTTCACCTCTATTGCATTAAAAATACATCATAAATTAAAATAATAATAAATACTCGGTTGCCAACGGAATAAATCTTCATATTGACAGTATAATTGCGATAGATAAGATAATGAAACGAAGTGATTTTATTATTTAAATTAAATATATACGCACTCATCGTTAAAAAACAGAAATTATAATGGCATTATTCATACGGGCGAAAGACGCCATTGAGACGTACGCGGAATAAAATTGAAATTTCGCGGCCAAATCCGATTTGGCGCAATGCAACCCGCGCGTACGTTTTAATTGTTTTTACACAAAAGGGGGTAAAATGATTAATTATTTATTGCGTATTAGTAAAATTGTGGTACTTACACAAAAAGATCGCTATTTGGGCGCTCTGTGATTCAGGCAGTGTTACACGAGCCGGAAAATTTAAAAAAAATCGAAAAACGAGCGTAGTCGAAGAGGACTATGAGGCACTCTCCAGATTTTCGCGTATGGGGCTTTTTTGATCCTTAGCTGGAGCGTCCGGACCAGGCGAAACGAAGCGAATAAATGTGGTGCAATAGTTGCGCCACTTGTATTTATAAGCTCGGCCCCCCTACTCGTGACGTCACGCGAGCGGACCAATGGCAGCGGTGCCCGATGAGGCCAGCGATGAGTAATTCAGAGAAAGCCATCACGTGGTACTTACCGGCGATTCTGGGAAATCCCCGGAAAATCTTTCAACGCAGAAAAACACCGTTAACGCCCCCAATAAATTATTGAAAACTATTACGTTGAATAATTATATGATTAAAAATATTATTGTTATGGCCAATTTTTTTTAAAAAATATAACGATTTTAATTTATCTCATATCAAAGCGATGATGATCTCATATCAAAGCGAAAAATGATGAATCATACATAGCTAAATGCAAATGAACAAAAAAAGATTAGATAATTATTTGAATGCTTGTTGACATTATTTAAATTAACATAATATTATATATAGTACGCGAACTATTTTAATGGTTTATAATTGTTATTCAATTATGCATGGTGTTTTAATAATGTTGTCTGATGTGATGAATAACCTGACTCATAGTCGTCTGGCTATTAAATAATAATAAACATTATGTAATTTAAAACAAATTGTTGAGCTATTCAATGTAAATAGATCTCAAATATTGTTCAGAACAAAATAAGATGAAATTCGCGCGTAGAACGTTCTGGAATGTCTCTAGCGTATGGTCGCAAATACGTGTATTGTACTCACATTTTCAAGTTTTTTCTTGTCGGGCCCTTCTTAAAAACACTAAACATCAAGTCACGGCAGCCTCCCATAAAATGTAAGCGGTTACAGATAACCTGCGACGTGTAATTATAGCCTCCTTGCATATAAATGTTCTCTTGATAATTTTGGTAATTTTGGATGATTTCTCCGAGCATGATAATCCTACCCGACACGTTTTAAAACACTTCCTTTGTCTCTCAAATGTCTCACTCGCAAATGTATATTTTTAAAATAAAAGCTATTTATATCGAGGATTATAAGCTAATATGCACTTATTGCAAATATGCTTTAAATAGTAATTAACACTATAATTGTTTTTCAGTACACTGTATTTATATTTAATAAATGTCTAAAATGGGAATTATCTTGGAACAATTACGGTATCAAGTTTGATTCCATTAGTAAAATAAACACGTTCAATTAACAAGAAAATCGCTGAAAACTCTAGCACACGACAAGAAACTGTATGTTGGCTGAGACGGATCGCGAAAGAGTGACGTAGTTTTCAGTTGGGTGTAGAGAGTGGGAGATATTGCATCAGCCAAACAGTATACAGCGACGACATCTGGTGTAAAATTTTCACACTGCTATGAGGAAAATTGTTGAATAAATAAGCTAAACCATGTATTCATGTAATAAAACAGACTTATTACATAACTATTTTATATAAAAAACAATGCCACTATTATTCAATATATATCCCATTATTATTCAATCCATTACTAATAATTTATTCTAATTACCTAAATAAATAAAATCATATTAAACGTATTCAATATTAAATGCGCTAATAATTATATGAGATATTTGAAAATGCGTCAATTTTATTGTTAAATAATTTTGAATGTCAACAATTATGGACGTTAAAAAACGTGTCGAGACCAAAAAAATTTTTGATAGCTGTCAAAGTGGCAAGATGCGCTCGTTTCCGATTACGGACATTCCGATTTTTTCCAACTCTGATAGAATAATCGTCGTCGGAATCATTGGAAAATCTCCATACAACTCCGGCATCAAAGCCAAATCGTTGAATTGTCAATTTTCCGGCGATAAGGTTATGTTTACAATTTTTACACATTTATTACGAGTCGATTACAATAATATTTCATTTATAATACAGGGTCCCATTGAGTGTTCGTGGAACGAATCGCAGCAAGTTTTATATTTGCATCTGTCCAGCTGTTTCGACACAGTGAATTTGATCAATTTTATAAATAAACTCGGAGAAAATGAGTCTAGAAACGAAGGCTCGGAAGGCGTTCACGCCGCTAGAAAAGCGGGAGATTTTTTGGTGGCTGCCGGCGATATGACGACGGATGTCGCAAAATCGTTGATGCTAATATTTCATCTATGCCATCTGATTATTCTGTCGTCGCCGACCGCCGTATTCGATCTGTCGTATATAAACATATTTAAATCTGTCGACGCGTTGAGGTATTAAATTTGCATCGAAATGATAATTAAATGAATACGTAACATTGTTTCGATTAATTTTCTAGAGTCGATATAAAATCAAAGGTGACGGAGCTGTTACAGCCGATTGTGAGCGCGGATTGGGCAACTCAAGGTAGACCATGTTGTCCGAGAGTTTTGTTTTATTTCCATACGTGTCCTCGGCAGCTTTATAACGCGGAAATATCAAAGGTTAAAACTTTTGAGCACAATTTGGAGGATCAAATTTATACGATTCTTAGAAAAACGAGGATAATTACAAACATAAGGTAAAATTATCGTCGATTTATTTAATTGAATGGTGCGTTATTTGATTTATTATTATTTCAGTACAAAATCGTTGATGGCTATTCCGAAAAATGAAGAATTTGTTTACGTTAATAACGGAGGAGTGGCTCCGGGGAATGATTTGGGTTATATGGTTAGATCGCTCATAATATCATGTGAAATGCCTACTGAGCTTCCTGAATGGTATACAGAAAATAATAAAAGAGATACGTTTAAACAATTTGTTCAAACGCATTTAGATTTGGCGTTTACAAACGGCTTCGATGATAATGTCGGCAAATTTGCTGCTCCGTCGCCGTTCGAGGTATACATATACAACAATAATAAATCAACGTAGAATATTGAATTTTAATATATTATTATATGAAAATAGGTTCCCGATGCAGAAACGTGGAGAGATGCTGCAAAAATATTAGTGGATCTCTTTCTTTCGCCGAAATCTGAGGAGGTATTAGCTCCGCTTTGGGATGCATTGTCTATCGATACTCGATTTTCTCAAGGGAGATGCACAAGAGGGTTGCCTATAGCACAAGCAGCGTATACGGAGAATTTATTACCCCATTATTCTACTCAGCATCATCAACATAGGGTAATTATGATTGATTTTAAATTGTCGCGATCAAATTGATTAATATTATTTTAATTAAAAGGTGTCAGTTGCTATCAACGCATTTAGCGCGATAGCTCGAGGACCTTTAGCCAATTGGTTTCAAGGACAACTCGAAGAAACTTGTAATAAAATTTGGGAAAATAAGAAATTATGCGAAAAGCCGAGTCTCACCGGAAATCTTTGCATAAAACCAAAACACGGGTCGGTTAAATAATCAATATTTCAATTATTTGATATAGCACACGTTAATAAACAATTTTATTTTCAGATTGGATACGGAAGAAACTCATTCGAGCGGCGTAAAGTATATTGCCGCGTGTAACTGCGGTAGAACTAAGGGTTCTCGCGACGATCCGTACACAGTTCGTATGGCTAATTTTGATTTTTATTTCAATCTCGGAAAGGATTGTCATTGCGGCACGTCGTCGGAAACGATTACGTTTCCCGTTTTTCAACCGTCTATCAACGATTTTCGGTACGTTTACGGATCAGATTTTATTTAATATCAATTTAATTACGATTATATTGTTGATTGATGTTACAGTGCGGCTTCGGTGAAAACAGGCTCTACCATTCCGCCAATTACTCCCAATAGCGATGCAAATTCTCCGCTGGAATTGTCGCAGACGTCTCAAGATGAGCCGTTATCGCATGTCGCATTGTCCGATGCTAATCTTGAACGT
Source organism: Philopotamus ludificatus (assembly GCA_022495035.1). NCBI lineage: Eukaryota > Metazoa > Arthropoda > Insecta > Trichoptera > Philopotamidae > Philopotamus > Philopotamus ludificatus. The sequence goes on along the minus strand of JAGXCT010036297.1, from coordinate 50,714 downwards.
TCGGCCAATAATGATTTGAGCTCAGGAGATCAATTCACACTTTTAGCAATAAATGAAGCTCAATTTAAAGGTTTTTAAAATAATTATAATCAATAATTTTAATATAAATATTTTCATATTATTTTTAATTTCAGACAAGAGTTTGGTACGTCAGCCATCAACCACTGAATATTTACCAGGAATGCTGCATACAGAGAGTCCTCCTGGTAATTATTACAATATATTGGGAGTATGGTGAAAAGAAATGTCATTTTTTCATTGCTTTCCAGTAAATAGACGTATGAAAAAAAATCGGTTCTGCGACTTCAGTTGTGTCCGGTGGCTCCAACTCTAACATTGCAGTCATCGGGACAATTGTTTTAGGTAGCCAGGATTGCCTGAGATTGACGGCTCCACGCGGTATAAGCTTTTAAATTAAACATCCCATTTTCGGCTGTAAATAACTGACATTTATAACTGAAAAATGGATTAAAATCCCACAAGAGACCAGAGTTTACCGGAGAGATACCTCTGAAATTGATGTTACTATACTCAAATATATTGTAGTCTGGGTAAATATGGAAAAAAAACCCATTTTCCATTTGACATATATTGCCGTTCTTATTTGACAAAAGATTGTAAACAAAAGAAGTCATTAAGAGTGTTTGTTAAACTTAGGAAAACATCTAAAGCATTCAGAAATGCCAAAGATTGTTTAAATAATTCTAAAGTAATGATAGGGAGCCAAAGGATAAGTCAATGTCAGAAAGACCTCTTAAAATCGATGATGACACATTTAATTCATTTGTGCAATCGAATCCTTGCAAAACAATCAAGGAATTATTGTAAGACATCAGCTATCTCTAGTCGAAAGAAAAACGTAGAAAAGAATAAACGAGGAGTTTGAATTTTACAAGAATTATCGAATTCAGCCTTGGGACAACAAGTAACCATGTGCTCTTCGCTGTTCTCCGATTGTTACTTTCCAAAACAGACACCTGTTTCTGGATCCTAGCAAAAATATGGAGAATATCGACAAATTTATGGAGAATAGACAAGGATCAGTAGATTGTATAGGTCTGAAACAGGACAAGACACTTGAAGAAGTGTATTGTGCCAAATTAGTTAGATTAAAAGCAGCTATGTTGAAAAAAAGGATTGGTTCTAGTAGTTAACCTAAAACTACTCTCCTGACTCATAGCACAAATGGTCCTGACAAAATCGGGGTTCTAGATTTAGAGGTTTATTACACACAACTTATACATCTGACATAGTTCCATTAGAATATTATCTTTTTAGGTGTTAGTCTAAGCGTTTGCTTAGAAATAAACATTTTGGATCAATCGAAGATGTTGAAAATTCTTCTTCTTCGGGTATCTCGTCCGTTTTCTGTTTTTTCACCAATTGTCTGTTTTTGACAAGCTAGAATAGTTCTAGAGCTCCTAATTCGATAGAGTTGCGAATATTGCGGTGGTACGATAACTTCCTTCTTCCCAACCACCATTTACCTTATACTTTTCCTTCCATGATAGCCTAGATAAGGCGATACTTTGGTCCATGAATGATGTGTCCAACGTACTCAATTTTATGTGTTTTGACGGTGTCCAGAAGCTCCAGCTCCTTGTGAAGAAGTTGAAGGACAGTTGTAGTCTTGACATGGAATCTTCAACATTCTTCGGTAGCACATGTCATAAATTACATTTATTTTTAAAAGAAAAACAACCAGATTTTACCAGAAAGAGATGGAAAAACTGGTTTTCGTTTAAATGATTGCAAAAAAACTATTATTTTTTCGGTGCATCTCATATTATTCACGTTTGTGTCTTATTATTAAATTGTTTTTTTATTATTCAGGTTTGTTGCCGACGTTTTCCAGCTGGTCTTTGGTATGTCTAGGTTTTTCGTCGCTCTACTCTCATAACGTTGGATTACCGGAACATCTTCATTCAGGTTTTTTACCACATCTGAATTATTTGGTACCATGGGACTGTTCAGTGAGGTAAATATACATTCAGTTTAAGCTTAATTAGATAATATTCCGTAATTGTAGATTTTATTCAATTTAATTAGAATATATTATTTAAATACTCGTTTTTTTTGATAATATTTTTTATCAGTCGTGTCGAGCATACATCGTGGAGGTCAACCGGTCCACAGAGAGGCGGAATACGAGGCAAAACATTTTCCCCTACGATTACTGTTAAAATTTTTCTAGGAATGGAATACGAATGTCCTCGCGGTCATAGGTATCGTCGTCAGCTTAACCAGTTTTTTTTTTTTAATAAAATTATTAATTCAAATATTTCTTTTAGATTTATGATGTCATACAAAGATGAGATTGTCACTGGAAACGCATTACAAAAAGATGCTGGCGCTAAATTAGCCGGCAGTGATATGCCTATTTATTATCACTGCCCATGCCGGTATAAATTATTTTATTAGTAATATTAACACGAGGATTTTTTTAATCAAAACCTCTGCATAATTCATTTACAGATATTACATTATTTATTTAATTTTAGCGGCGGTAAACTGATGATAGCACAATTAATGAGAGTACACATAGTATCACCGAAAGCGCCAGTAAATATTATTTTAAATCCTAAGGTAAACAATTTTATGGTATATTACACGATTATTTAATTTTTATAGAGTCAAATTAATTTAAATTATTGTACCAGGTTCAACCGACAGCTGGCGGTCCTATTTTTATTCCCGGCGGAGATCAAACGTTGAGATTGACGGGAGCAGCGTACTGGGTTTTACGATTACCGTATATATACTCTACAGAGAGAGGTGCTTTGCCACGTCCTACTGCGCCATTAACACCTTCCAATAAAGGTAGACTACTTCAGGGAATGATCGGCGTCACCGAGTGAAACATCGAGCGGCACAAATCTGGATTTATCATCGTTTAATTGTGGGATTGGGCATACATGTAATGAGATGACTATGAACGCTCATTAGTTGTTCGCATTTCCAATTTACATCATGAGAAATTAATTGCTCAAAGTCAAAGAGTTACATTTAAAAAATGTAACTCGTATTAGAGGAGTTTATTTCTTACAACGGAAGATGGTTTGAAGAGATATTTATGTTTAAAATTTGTAGATTGACGAGGAATATGTTAATTTTGAAAAATTTGTTTAAACTTTATGTATTATTAGGATTGTTAAATTCATTATTAAATAAATCAGGATAAATTTAACGCATTTTTTATTTTAATCGAATCTCATTAGATACCGACGGGAAAAATATAAATAATAATTTAATAAAATCAGAAAAATCTCATAAAATAATGACTTTAATTTGAAATAAAATATTATTGTTTTTTTTTTTTTTAAATATTAGAAAGATTTAACAATAATATGTAAAATTTATATAAAAAATAATATTTATCTAATATTTATATAATACAGAAATAATACTTTTTTTATTAGAAATTCCAAGCATGACATTAAAAACCTTTCAACATGGTGTATGGATTAATATCTAAGGCACAAAAAAAATAAGAAACATAGTCTCAGGACTTTTAAATCGATTGTATTTTACGATTAATTAAGAGAAATGTTTCTAGAATGCCAAAAAATTCATTGTGTTAAGAAAAAATATGAATAATATGTAAATTAATAAATTAACTGAAGAAAACCGATAATTTGGTATCTACCTCTTGATCTTACTATTCAAATGTGTGGGACTAGACTTTTTACCTTTTCGTCGTTAGTATTATCGAATCTCTATTACATTAACGTTTATTATTAAGGTTTTAAATTGATTGTGAGTGAATTAGAAGGGGTTGTGTAAGATAAGAGGTTCGATAAGAAGTAATTCTATGGATTGGTTTTTTATTCTATTTTTTTTTAAAAACAGTGAGCGACTTTAAAGAGTCTTTGAGGCGACCTAAACAACCATATTGCAAAATGCACAATAATCAGATAATTAATCGTTTTAAATATTTTTTTCCACAGTCAATATGGTTTTTATTATATTCAAATAGCTTGTTAAGTTTAAAGCAAAGGAAAGAATATTTGGGATTAATACCAATACACTTACAAGAACAAGGATCAACAGATGTTATTTTATATTGAATTGCGCTCCTTATCAGGTGCGTAGTTACCTTAGGGCAAAACGATCCAAGGAACCGGAGCCCGCTGTATTTAAGGGCTCTAATTTTTTCTAAGAAAATATTGGTAACGTTGGAATAAATTAATAAAAAAGATGAAAGACATAAAAATGATGAAAGAATTCATTTTGCCAATAGAAATCTCTTATAATAAACTTATTAAATTAATAATATATAAATAATTAATAAATAAATTCATTATATCGGAGATCTGATGTCAGAATGAAATAGTAAATAAAATATTACCAATTAAAATAAACCTAATTAGAGATCAGCTTTGTCTATTGAATTTAAATATCGTGAAAGGTCAACATTTTAAAATTTATTTCGCACGCAAAAGAGTTATTAAAACGATTTATTAATTAGTTTTTTTTTTTTATTATAATCAATTGTATATCATTATTTATTTAATGAATCGGTGGATTTAATTATGACATTAATTCGCGATTAATTACAATACGCATATAAATATCAATAAATAAACGGAGCGTAATCGGTACATGGATGAAATTTGAGCTTTTTAGACATTTGATTTTCGCGGGCGACGGCGAGCATTCGGTTGGCTGAGGGCGGAAACGCGCCCCCGGTGCGGAGCAGTTTCATTCGTGCCGCGGCTGCCGGGCTGTTCGGACTTCATCAGCAGCACAGGAGAGCAGTCCGCCCCCGCCATGCCGATAGTGCAGCATCAGGTGAATATTCAATACAACACACATCGATTCGATCGCCCGCTTTTTTTTTTGATACGTTTTTTATTTGAAACCGCGCCACTTTTTAACGACTTTTTTAAACTTTTATTACACATTATTTTAATACGGAAAATTTTCGTCCTGTGATGAATATTTATAAATGCGTATGATGTATTATAATGATTATTGTAAAACTATTTTTTAATGCGATTGAATGTATTTTTTATGCGCATTTTTAAATATAAAAATGAACGAAGGTAGTTTTTGATTTTTATTTATGTATGTATTTAATAGTGTCGCATATTTTTACAGCGGAAATCGACGCGATGAAGGTAGTTTTAATAAAATTTATCGCAGAGGGGGCGTGGGGGGGGGCAATTTCCGATCGGCCATTCGGATATGCCCCCCCCCTCCGATTTCCGTTCAATTCATACCTACATTTCCTTTTCATTTATTGTACATATTTTAAATGCGGTTTAATATTTTTATTTTAATTCAATACGCGTTCATTGCTTTCAATTGAAACGCCAAATGTCGGCCATATTGAAAATTAATCGAATTCGGTATTCATTTGTTTTTTGGTCGTAATTAAAAATATTTTGTGCATGTTTATAGGAGGATTATTTCCCGGCGGGTAATATACCGGCTATCGAGATACTGCAGCGGTGTTCTATCAATTCGCTCTTCGGTCTTCCGACTGAAGAGACTATGTCTACCCATCGCGACCACGATGTACCGCATTCTTCGGCAGATCTCCTCCGCTACGAACAGCACAATTACATCGGAAATGCACAGAACTACTCCATACCCGTCGGCAGAGTCCCTCTGATGGTGAGTATTTTTTTATTGTCTACCGACGTCATAGCGCAATGTTCCGTCGTATTCATCCCCCCTCGTCTCGTCGAAAAGCGAACAACCCTACAAATTTAATTCGAACACGTGACACAATTATATAAAAATTCGCACAATATAAAAAAAAATACATAACTTTTTTCTCCAAGTACTTTTTATTGTCCGCAACTCTCTTCGCTTTGGTCTCGTGTCGTAGAAGCCTTGAATTAATTACCCCTTTTTATTAAATATATATATATACAGATTTTTTCGGTACTGTTAAAGAGTTAATCATCGGGGCAGACGTATTATAGAAACAGAGGAGAGCCAGCCACCCTTCGCCAATTTCGCCCCCTTATTTTCTCAAAAATAGGCATACATGTCGAAGCAATGTCCCGGAACAAGACTCCAGACGAATATGTTTCGGCCGTGGATATGATAACTACTTCCTGTTTGCTGTATCTGGCGATTTACTGCAGCTATTATCCCATGCAAGTGTTTCGCAACTATCTGGCCCGCTCGAGGGGGGACGGTCATAAAAATTAAAAGGAAAAACTCGACAACAAAATTGGCAGGCTCTTCAATGCAATTTTTGAAGCTCTTTAAGGCCGTCGTCTCGCACCATGCGCTAGGGAATGGCACAGCATTCGCAGAAGAATGGTGAATTGTAAATGCTCGATGGGGTAGGAATTTATTTTGAAAATGGAACAAGTCCGCGTGTATTGCTACTATGGAAAAAGATCACTTGAAGATTTCGGACGATTGTTAGAACGCGATTTAGATTCCTGGGGTCACCCAATAAAATCTATTAATTTTAGTGGCGGATTTAGCACTTATGAGGCCCCAGGCGATTCAATTTTGAGGGCCCCCCCCTCAAAATATTTTCACATTCTACCCGCACGTTTATTTGCTCAATCGGAAATGTTTTTATATACATAATTAATTTCGCTTCAATTTACGTAAAAAGGGGGAAATAAAAACAACACTTTTTCATTTTTGTACTGCTTCTTTTTCCCCCTTTTTTTTATTACGTTTTCGGTGATCGATATTTTAGCGACCTCGATGTTACAAATGTGTATTATTTAAAAAAATATCAGGGGGCCCCCTGTAGGGCTTAGTGTATGCTAAGGGGCATCGATGTCTTGCATTGTTTTGCCTGAACCCATGGATCATGGTCTGCAGACCAGCCAGTACATATGGTTTGAAATATGACCGTTAGAGTAGCCAGTGGCGGATTTATAGGGATGCTTTGATCATCAGGCCTCCGATCATTGGGGGCCCCGTAGACTACATTATTTAAAAATTAAATATTTTTGTTACCTTTTTGTGAGATTCAGTTGCTTTTTTTAAAAACAAAAAAAAATATTAACGAAACGTTTTTATTTTTTGGGCACCCAAATATGTTTATATGTTTATTGATTTTATGCCTAACGATATATTTTTTTTTCAAAAATTGGTCGCATTCTATTTTCATTGGATTTAACGTTTATGATTGTTGATCTAAGCCGTCTATGATGATTACGTCACTTCCTGTTTTAAATTTATTATATATTTTTGTTGTTTTATGAGAATTAATGTAAAAAATTGCCGTTTTTTTTTATTTCTTCGATTGATATAAAGCCGCCTCGGAATTGAATTTAAGGGGACAAAAATTATTAATGACATTATTTAAGGCCCCTGAAATTAATTGGCAATAGGCCCCACAAAGTCAACATCCGCCACTTGAAAACCAAAGAATACTGCCAAGTTATTAATTATTTTTCTAAAAATAAATCGTTTTGATAGCTGAACTCTGGGGCCCCCTCAATTAATGGGGCCCCAAAGGAAAACCGCCAATCTGTGACCAATTCCGCGACACACTTAACCCCTTTACTATCATTCTAAAATTTCTAGCTTCCCGGGAGTTCTTAATATTTATTAAAATTAATTAATAATTAATTAATCCTAAATAATTTGGAATTGCTTATTTTTTCCTTTTTCAATGGAGAATTTTTTTTATTACTCCGAGTTTTTCTTAATTATTACTCGTTAGATATATTTTTATAATCATTGTTGAAATTATAAAATCTCATTCATTAAATTTCTAAATGTATTTTATTGTCGCGAAAAAGTTTACATTATTAATCCGACATATTTTTGCATCGACGCATACGGCACATTTTCCGCCAGTACGCATTCCCCCATTTAAATGATGGAAATGGTCCGAGCCAGTGAGAAGTGTCTAGCAGACACTCAGCGGCAAGGAGATGATATTAAACCTATATTTTTTTTAATCAAAAAAGCCATTTTTATTTTCAAAGCGTAATTTGACATTAAACCCGCCGTACATCGATTTACGATACGTTTTAAAAGAGTGAGAATTTTCTCAGCAGTCTACCCCATTGGCAACGCTCGCCATTGCCAACTACATAGAATGCATTATACGTATTTTTTGTTAGCTCCAATATACGGCCTACGCTCATTTCAAACGGTTTAAAACGGCAAATTTTGCATACTACTGGCTCGGATTTAGATAAATAGTATAAACGCACAATCGTATGCGCTGAAAACGTATTAAATAAATTCTCAACGTATATTTTTGGATTTTTCTATATAAATTATACGGAATTCCATTTTTTTTTTGTTGGTTGATAATGTTTCACGTGTTTCGGTATGTAAAGTCCTCTCTATACCCAAATATAAAAAAAACATGAATAGACGACGTTTTGTTAACATTGAGGAGATAACGACGAAATTTATATTTAAATTAATACTAAAAGAACAACTAGAAATGTTTTTATTATGTTTTTTTTATGAATTTTATGTAAAAAAATTCCCGACTCTTTTTTAACCCTGTAAAAGTAAAGGTTTTCCATCCAAAACCGTGTTATTGTAATACAAAAAATCGTGTAAAAATGGTAATAATGAAAACGTAAATATTTTTTTTTTGGAAATCGTATCGGAACAAATGATTAGTGTAAAAATATAGTATTTGTGTTTAATTGGATCGGACTATTTCAAAACCGTGTAAAAAAAAGACTTAAAGTGTACGCAAAATTATCAAACCGCAATGAAAAATGTAGTTTTTGATTTTTATTTATGTATCTATTTAATAGTGTCTCATTTTTTTTCAAGCGGAAATTGACGCGATGAAGGTAGTTTTAATAAAATTTATCGCAGAGGGGGGGGGCAATTTCCGATCGGCCATTCGGATGTGCCCCCCCCCTCCGATTTCCGTTCAATTCATACCTACATTGCCTTTTAAAAAAAGACTTAAAGTGTACGCAAAATTATCAAACCGCAATGAATAAATCTATACATTTCATAACACGGGTTTTTTAGATATCTGAACTGAATCTACAATGTTTCTTTCTACAAATTCTATAACATTTTTTACACTGGCGTTTTCATTATAACCTTTTTACGTGATTTTTCTGTATTTTTTAAAGATAATTTTTATTAAAATTAATTTTTAACACGGTTTTTTAAATTTAGGGAACGAATTTATAATGTTTCTACGAATTTCATTATATTTTTTATGGAACGTATCTACCGTGTAAAAAAGAGTTGAGTGTGCGCAAAATTACCTATTTATTGCGCTTTCATTATTACTTTTTTACACAATTTTCTATACCACAATGTTGTTTTTTTTTTATTTTTTAATCATTGTTTCTACAAGTTTTTGATGGAACATATCTACTCTGTAAAAAAAAGTCGAGTGTGCGCAAAATTATCAAACAGCATCATGTTCCTTTTTTACACGATTTGCTCTACCACAATTTTTTTTTTTAGGTTTATAAATATTTTTTTAAATGTATGAAACGAATCTACTATTTTTCTATGAATCCTATATCGCATGTACACGGTTTTTAATGGATCGTATCTATCTACCGCGTAAAAAAGAGTCCATAAGGATGCGATTTACTCTGATAAATCGCAAAAATTAATTAAAATCTGGAAGGGAGGCGCACATGTCTTCTTAATATCGCGTTTTGACAATATTGGCAGAGAGTTAACATTGTGTAACGTAATTTAATATTATTTGCAATTGTGCTGCCAGACAGTTGCATCTTGGAGTTGGCCTCTGGCCCCCTGGCCCACACCCTCGACCTCAACCCCCATCCATAACTTGTTCGCGAACCCTCGGATTACGGATAATAAAGGAGCATTCGAGTATGGTCTTTCTTCGAAATCTTTCGTCTACATATTTTCGATAATAAATTGCTCCGAAATGTATACGCTACATTGTTTCAGACGCGCAGATTTATTATTTATTGCATTTCTATTAACAGGACGAGTTCCCAAACAGCCCAGAGGGCGGCCGAATACCCCAATTTGGATCGCAGCACTCGTGCCTCAGCAGCCCGGAGAAGAGTCTCTCCGCCTACGACAAATTGAGGTATCAAAAATATTAAATCAAACAATAAATCAATAAATCAAAATGTAATATATCCATTTTTATGTTGCAGCGAGTGTGAACACATCAATGATTTATCTTTGTTGCACCATCCCGGCAGTCCGGACTCGTCCAACGCGTTTTCGTCTCCGTCGACGTGTTCAAACGTAGAGGGATCAATCGCGGACATGATGAACGGTCTGAATTTAAACACGTCGGTACCGTACGATTGTCAATTGAATCCGGTAAACACTCGTTATATTATCAAATCATCAAATTGTCGTATAATTATTATATTTCATGTGTATATTACTCGTTCAGCTCTTTCTAATATCGTATTACTGTTTCAATTGCAGAAAAGCAACGTGGAATTTAGCACCGGCAATATAAATCAAGGTATGTATTTATTGCGTTTGATAATTATTGTGCGTATATATATAATAAACGTGAATTATTTGCAGACGGAACCGACGCGGCTTACACGTGGCGCGGCGTACTACCGTATCGATGGCATTTATATCAATGCAGTTTATTTTCGCCAAAGATATTCTTGGGCGGGCTACCGTGGGACGCCGACGAGAGGACGTTGGTGCAGACGTTCCGAAGATTCGGACCGATAAAGTATAATATTTAATATAATATTTTTCACGTTACATTGTTATTAATGCATTCGTTTTGCAGAGTGGATTGGCCCGGAAAAGAGAATAATACGCCGCAACCAAAGGGATTTGTCTACATCATATTCCAAACTGAGGAGCAAGTTCGCGATTTACTGTCATCGTCGTCTTACGATAACAGCGGCAATTGGTATTACACGATTTCGACACGAAAAATGCGCGCTAAACAGGTAAGCATCGATAATGACGATGTACGTCGATGGAATATTAATTTTTTACGTCGTTTTAGGTGCAAATAATTCCGTGGGACATGCACGATTCCATATATTTGCCGGGAATACCCGTAAAATTAGATTCTTCAAAGACGGTGTTCGTCGGAGCGCTCCACGGCATGCTGACCGCTCACGGTTTAGCGAAAATCATGAACGATTTGTTCGGCGGCGTAGTATTCGCAGGTTAATATATCTTAATATATCTTAATATATCATTTATTCCATAATACAGTGTTTTAATATGTATATTATTGTAGAATTGGACACCGATAAACAAAAATATCCGATCGGATCTGGACGAGTAACGTTCGATAACTTTTACTCGTATCTACACGCCGTAAATGCTGCGTTCGTAAACATCAAAACCGAGAAATTCTATAAAAAGGTATACCGCTATATATATATATTGTAAATGTTCATACGATCAATATTTATATTCATTTTTAGATTCAAGTGGATCCGTTTTTGGAAGACACCATTTGCTCGATGTGCAAAGTGCAACAGGGTCCATATTTTTGCCGAGTGCATACGTGTTTCAAGTAATTATATTATACATGATTTCGTTATAAATGTCGAACGTTATAATTTATTTTAAACTAATTTCAGTTATTTCTGCCGAACGTGTTGGATAATGCAGCATCCGATGAATAATCACAAGCCGATGACGAGAACCAAATCGTCCAACGGCGTAAATTTTAATCAACGGACAAGGAGTCAATCTGCATTGCAGTCATCGACAAGAAACAGATCGTCTTCGTCTGTGATGATCAACAATTCGACGTTAATGTGTTCGCCCAGAAACCCCAACTGCACACGATGCAGATCGATAAACGCGTACGGGAATAATCCTTAAACATAATTTTAATTTTTTTTTGTTAGCAGCCGTTCACTTGCTAAAAACCGTTATTTAAATATATCCCTATGCATAAAACTATTCAAATGAAAAAAATATCTAAAGTATTATTAACTGTTTTTATCTTAATTTATATATACGTCAATTTCTTTTTCTAATATTTAGTCATATTGTTTTCCCCGACAATACAAATTTATGAAAATAACCATATTCGACTCATTTATAAATTGATTATAAATGTTTTTGTATTACGTGAGACTGAAGTTGGTATGTTAGAAACCATTTTATTTTAGTTTTTAAGTACGTAAATTGTGTATACGCAGAATGTAAACTTGTTCCGAGATTAATATAGCCGAATAATGTGTAGATTAATATTATGTAGGTTGTCTATATCACTGTTGAACTATGTTAACGGCGTTATTACTAGAATTATCTAAATTTATATGATTGGTTGATCTATATCATATAATATGCCTAAACATTTTTAAACATGCAAATTTTTCTGGCAAATTTTATTAAAGACATTTTAAACTGGGGTTTTATTCGAAACTTTTAATAGAGGTGTTGCACGTCGCGTGTTTCGCATTGTAGAGGATTTAAGGGACGATGTAATTTTACGTATTCGATATTTATATGGGCTTGATCGAGTTTTCAAAATCGTAGAAAAATATATAACGTTTAAATGTTTAGGTTTTTAATTCGCGGTTAAGATACGTAATGTAATCGAAGAGTTCCTATTATTAATTAGTGGTTTAGATTTTTGTTACTATTTATATTGTTTATATACGTTCACGTTTCTTGTTGAATCGCAGATGTTAATTATTTTTTTTGTGTTGGTTTATATAATTATTATTTGTCTGTTGGACTATTTTTAAATTATTATTTATATAATGATCGATGATTATCGAAGATGTAATTCAAGGATTCAAATATATATTAACAATCGTTGGCTTTATATTGTCGCAAAGTAATTTGATAAGACCGTTTCCTAACAGTTTATTGTAAACATCGTAATTTGGTTATAATCGAAACCATTTTCTTTTAGAAGTATTCAAATTTCCGATCAAATTTGTAGAATTGCTGATTCAGGTTCAAAATTATTGAAATAAAAATTGTTATAACACTAAATGTTGTAAAATTATTCTCAATTTACTTCCGCTCCCAATGACATCTCCTGAATTACCGAGAGCCAACACGCTCGGCGCTCTGTCCATTTAAGAACCAGTAAGAAACGACTCTTAATGTATCGTCAATAAGTGGTGTAGAGACGTGACTATCTAGCCATCCAAAGATAATTGCTGGGATAGTATCTTGAGCCATTTCCCACCAAATTTCCACTCCTTACAAACTCACTCCGGCCTTCATATGACACAATTGTGCGACGCACACAAACGCCATGTTGCGTTCTACCTACTCACTTCTCCCGACCGTTTTTTCTCTCCGTTACAAGATGTCCTCGTGTCTTCCCTATGGCAAAGCACATTGATTAACAATTGACAGGTAGACGACACCAAAAAGGAGACCTTGCAGATCTCAGATAGACTACCAGGAGACGTCTATGAACGATGACCAGCTCCACGCTAACCGGCGAATGATCGATCGACAAATTATTTATATGTGAATAACGTGTTTAACCTAAAAACTGTATATAAATGTGTTTCTTCAATAAATGTCAATGTATTTATCACAAATTGTGTTTACATTTCTATCCCGGGCGAGAGTAAAGGCTCGCCATGATCTAAGTATACAATTTTACCACGTTTAAGCAGTATAAGGAGGAATGATAATGAGAAAGCTAACGAGTTGTAAATCCTTTGGCAAAAATCTATGAATTCTGGGAATTCTTTGACACTGGGGGAGAATGCAAGTATGAGAGACTCATGAGTTCTCCACCTCGATCTATTATAAGCTTCACTTTTGATGTCGATCTAAATCTTACTAATATTTGTTTTCGTCAGGTCAATATTGATCATGAAGAAGTCGTTTTGGGTTGATTTTGCAATCTAATCAAATATGATTTCTACGAAACTGAGTTTTGATTTAACCCTTTAGGTGCCACGTGTATTTTTTTAAAAATGCTGGAGAAGTGTCCATAATCGATGAATATATTTTTTTTTTGTTTTGATTGCTTTTATTTTAATTTATCGTTGTGAACGTGTTTCTACATATATATCCATCAATTGTTTGTTTTTTTTATTTGAGATAAAACGGTAAAAAAATATAATTGATCAACATTTATTCATCACTTTTTTAATAGCTTTCGAAAAAAATTGACAAAAAATGCTTTTTTTTGTAAATATCATTTATTATTTATTATTGATTCACAAAATAATATTTTCTATCTTTTAACCCATTGAGAGCCTAAAATTTTGGCGGCTACACGCAGTCTTTTATACCGAAGTTAACATTTCAAACGACAAATGACAGACACATAAGCCAATAATGTGACGTAATTTTAAACCGTAAAACGACGAATTTTATGGCTCGAGCTATATATCGTTCTGTGGCACTCAAGTACAATAATGTATCAGAACGATATATCGTTCTGTGGCACCTAAAGGGTTAAGAAAGATCATTGAATTTTTGTTTTTCTCACAAAATCTTTGGGGATCGATTAATCAAAAGATCTTTGTAGATCGAATCGAATAAATTTTATCGTCTCAAAGGTAGTAACATCCACTAGATACATCAAACACTTGTGCCAGCACTTTTTAACGTAATTTTTAGTATGTATGATGATGATGATGATTGCGTATGGCTTTTACTTTGCCATTCTTTCTATGCTCACGCTAAGCTGGAGTTCTCCGTTGCCGAGCACTAAGAACAACATTAGTTGGCTACTGCAATCCAGCAGGTTGATCTCTATCAGCTCTATGGAGGGCAGGTTCTCTTGCCGGCAGGCCAACATTGCACGCCTTAGCTTATTAGTCTAAAACAGCCACCTGGTGCGGCATTGTTTCCATCCGAACGAGTTTCAAGCGGCGCTACGGCCTGGGATTTATACTGGAACTGGGAAAGGACGGAGCGAGTTTGTAGGAAGCGGAAATGTGATGGAACTCCTTAACTATAATTTTACCTATTTTTTTAATCAAATCTTATATACTTCATAGATTTTTTCTTTCAATTTTTTTGAAAAAAGTCTAAAGAATAAATATAAAATGCAATTGCGAAAAAAAATAAAAACAATATTCGCTGCTGTTGTCACGGCCACAATGTGTTTTTTGGCTTGCATCCAGTACAATGTACCGAGTACGAGTAGCATGTAATGCAAGAGTCAGTTAGTCCGAGACATCGCCACATTTTTTTTATAAAAAGTGTCCACATTCCCTCATTTCTGAGGAACGTGACCATGGACTTGGTTTTCTTGGGAATATATTGTGCAGTGGTTTCCCGTGGGCTACATTGATAAGTTACATTGTACACCGGTACATTGATAAGCTAAAAAATCCTCATTATCTTGATTTGAAATGGTTGGGGTCCCTGAGAGACCCCATTTGGGCGATATGGTTGTTTTCGAGCCGCCGTGATGAAAGGGTTAACATTACAAATACACTAACTTGACATTTACTTGACAGAGTACAATGGGGTAGTAAGAAATTTCTGGCCCCAATCCAAATGTGGCCTAAGCCCCTCCCCCCCCGCTTAAAAAAATACAATTTAAATATTGACAATATCTTTGCAGTGATATAATTTTAATGGTTGACCAACAACTGGAAATTTCGTCCAAGAAAAGAAAGTGAAAATATTTTGTTGGCAATCTGTAAGCTGATATTTTCGTCTAAAACAAAAGGGTTAGAATTAATTTATAAGATATTTCGTAAAAGATCACATTTATTGACTGAAAAGAAACTTCTATACATATTAATATGAAAAATATAAAAATTAATAGTACTATACAGTCAGCCCTCCTATAACGCTTTCTGTAAATCGCCGTTTTCTACAAAACGCCTTGTCAATCAGAGAGCATTGACTTTTATTTCGCTCGGCAATGTATTATATATTTACGAAATATTTAATTTGACCATGATAATATTACCATTTTGTAGAGAACAGCTATTTAGATCAAGCGTTATAGGAGGGCCGACTGTATTTTAAGATACATGGCTTTTATTTCATTAAATCATTTATTCATCAAAGCTCATGCTCATATCGGATGTACATGTGAGATTATATTCTGATCGATTCTCCATGCCCTGTCCTGTGTTCGTTTTCATAGGCGTCACTAGACTATTTGATCTCATGAACTCGAATTCCGGTATCTCCCCGTCTACAAATAGTATTACATATAAAAATAACGGAATGAATTGATATGATTAATTTTGTATTACCTCCGAATAAGGCCTGCTCGGAGAACTGATCGACTAAAAACGTTAACATTGTCGTCGCGAAGGTGTCCTCTGGTTTTTTTGACAATGCCGAATGGAATGCTTCGATCGCTCGTTCAACCTCGCTAGTCAACGTGAAGCACAGACCGAGTGCGGCGTACGTCGATCCACAGCACGGAACTATAGTCAACGCCTGTTCGTGAAACGCTATGGCTTCTTTATACTTTTTATTTTTTCGACACGCGTGTCCCAAATTGTTTAGGAGCGGTTGCCATCGCTCGCTCAGCATTTTCCCCCTCGATGCTAAATAAAATACATTATTAATGTCTTTCATTAATGTGATTAATAATCGGTCGTGGCTTACAAGATATAATCTCGGCGAGCGCCTCTCTCCATAGTCGTTCAGCTTCCTCGTATTGCTGATTTTGAAAAGCAATCACTCCCATTTCGTGAGTGACGTGTGCGTCGTTCGGTGCGAGTATAAGTGCTTCTTGGAAAAATTTATCGGCCATCTTTGAATTATTCGTAAGTCCGCATTCTAATCCTATGTAGAGAAGCGGTAGATGGCATCCGCTCATCAGTTGACTGGCTTTAAAATACGCGGCCATCGCTTGATCGTGTTCGTTATCCGCTGCGAAAGAATGGCCGTACGCTAACCAAGCCGCTCCTAATCCTTTATCGAGTGTCGTCGCCTTAGAAAGATACCGTCGTGCGAATTCGCTTTTGCCTATAAATCAATTAATCGATCAACTCGTTTATTAGGGGGACCGAAAAGTAATCAAAATTTCTTCGATGAGCTCATTCTCAGTTAGTTTGTGTCGAGACACAGTCCCGCAAACGCGTACGTTTAAATTTTCTTTTCTCTCAAGGGGGAAAGATGTCAAGGTCAACAATAGAAGAAGCACACTTACGTCATTGTATGTTATTTTTGTTTGATCAAGGAATGAAGACAAACAAAGCATTGAAAAATATTACCGATACTTACGGGGATATTCGGAAACTAAACAAGTGTCATCGGTGGTTTAAAAAGTTTAAAAATGGAAAAAGGAATCTCAAAGATGTCGCACGAAAAGGACGACCTCGAAAAATAGATGATGATATCCTGAAGGTGACGGTGGATTCAGATTCTCGTCAAACAATTAAGGAATTATCATTGAAGATCGGCTGTCAATGGTCTATAGTTCAGGATCATCTTCGTCGCATAGGAAAATAGTACAAGCAAGGAATTTGGGTTCCTCATGAATTGACGGAGACGGTGCTCGATCAACTGCGTTTCTTTTGTCTTGGTATGAAGCCGATCCTTTTTGGTGGCGAGATGAAAAGTGGGTGCTACATAATAATCCTATCAAGGCCCCCCTAGAGCAGACTGCCCTCCGGGAAGCCCCCGCGAGACGACATGCTGGGCAGGTCATTACGGTTTTCTGTCCTCTGAAACTAACAGGGTCTCCTTGGCGAGAGTTCCTGTCGACGGACAGTGCGCCTTGAAAGGGGCACGCATAGGTTAGCTGTTACAGCTGTTGGCCGCATAGCTACGGTGGGGCACGCGGGAACTTTCCGGCTTTATAGTAGGGGATGGAGTGTGCGGATGTGGCAAACCTGCATGATTCCACTTGATCGCAAGCTTCGTGGTGTTGGGCGTAAAAAGAGTTGGGAGGGAATCGATTCCTCCTTCCGTCTTGATATACCAAAGCCTACTGCGGTACACGCGGGACGTGGTAGGGGGTCGCTCCCGACCTTACAGGGTTCTCCTTTTCCCTGGTCCACCGAGTCAGACCCCTTATGTGTTGAGTTTGGCGTGTCTTTTCATAGAGCCACCCTTATACAAAAAAAACAATAGCTTTTTTTCAGAGAAGTATCTGTTCCGACCCCTCAACCATAAAGAAAGTCCTTGTTTGTGTGTGACGGGATTTTTTTTGGATTATACACTCTCAATTGCTTGAACCTGGTCAGACCGTTACAGAGACATTGTTTTGTGAACAACTCGAGAGAATGAAACAAGAGCTCATAAAAACGATCTGTTTTGGTCAATAACAAAAAAGGATCCTACAACACGATTACGCAAGGCCCCTTGCTGCAAAAATAACACAGGAAAAATAAGGGAGGTTGGATTTGAACTTTTAACTCATCCACCCTATTCACCGGGTCTCGCACCGTCCGATTACCACCTTTTCAGACCGTTAGAGCATAATTATGAGGTAAAAATTGAAATTATTTTGCTGAATAGTATTTAAGATTTTTTTAATAAATAAATGTTTTTCACCAGCAAAAAAAATGTTTGATTACTTTTCGGTCCCCCTTATATTATTGGATTGATTAATCATTACGATAATTACCTATAATATAATAATAACATCCGACGGCAAACCAGGACGTGGCCGACTGCGGATACTTATCGACGAGGCGATGAGCGAGCAAAAACAGCGCGGGAGCTCTCTTCAATTCGGATAAACAAGCCGTTCTCAATTCACTCGCCTTTTCACTATCGCCTAAATCGTACATATTAATTTATTAACTCGTTACAATCGTTTTTAATTAGATATAATTTACCTGCTGGTTGTCCTAATTCTTGTAAACAATTTTCAAACTCTCCTTTCCGCAAGAGATACCGCACACGTCCCTCCGTCACGTCGGTGCTGTGTTCCATTAAATTCTGAACAGCTTCGTCGTTGGAATCGGATAGTGTCGGCGATAATAGCGATAGTCTCGGTTCTTTCTCGTCGCTGCCGAATCTGTTCAGTTCAATGTGATAAAGTAATTTTAAGAGCGAACTCTCGGCTTTCGTGCACTGCGTTTCAAATGGAAGACTCTCTAATAGTGTAGCCTCTGAAAAATATTAAATAAGAGATAATCGTAATTATGAATATGTTAGTGTTAGGTTGTCCGGATGAAAAAAATAATCATTTTCCTGCCGTATCTGCTAAAAGATATTAGCTATTATGATTTTGTCCTTTGTCCTGTCCGTTGTGGGATGTAGCATTACGATTTTTATCAACTGGTATCTTCAAAGTATGGGGTAGAGTGTTGTCGAGTTGAAATAAAATTGAATGACGATTGAAAAAACCAGATCTCATTAGATTGTTGCATTCGAATTTATAAGTTGCCTTTTTCATCTAAAAGCACTTTTCTAGAGTAAGACCCGCTCTAGGGATAACTTTTACTAACTGCCCATGAAAAATAGGTAATTTCCATCCGGACAACCTGATGTATAATACCTTGCTGAGGCGTGAGCATGTGATGTCGCGTAATATAATCCAGAGCCTCATAACAAAATATATCTTTCATGAGGGCATCGAGAAAGCTTTTACCGGCACCTGCCCGTCTTTCCATAGCGCTCAAAACTCTTCCTTTCACTACGTAAATTGCAGCTATAACTCGCTATAATTAAAAATATATTCATTATTATATTAAATACATCAAAACATATTATTCCACTTACATTAATCGGTGGATCGTCGTCTCGTAAATGTATAAGATCATCGGGTATAACTTCTTCTAGTAGCTGCAAAGCTTCTGTGTACTCGTTGGCTTCGAGTAGTGCTCGACACGCCACATAATAACACATCAAATGAGTTTTATGAAAGCCACGTGAAGTAATGGTGTAGGCCGCTCGGTGGTATTCGCGTTTTTGAAGCATACAACTGGCGACGGCCTGCACTTCGGCAGCTGACTCGTTTCGCCCTATCGCTCGGACTTTATCGGCCCAGAACAAAGCTGCCGACCACATTCCCTATGAACATGAATAATCATATGAATCATATAAACGTATTATGTAAATAAATAATAGATACCCACTGCAAAGAACTTTGGTATTAAAATAAAAGCAAATTAAAATTGATTAATACAGTTTCCATCATTATCTAGGACCCCATCTCAAGATAAATAAGTTATTTCTGCTTATATTTAAAGTCGTACGCGTACCGCATTAATGGTAAGGACGCAAAAAATATCTAATACGAATTTATGTCTATTTAATTTTACGCCGAGGATATTTACCAGATCTGAAAACTGGCGAACAAGTTTCTTCATTGAATCGCACAATGATTTGCTGTGACGACCCAGCTTCATTTCGAAAACACTGTCGCACATAATTTGTAAAAAAATATAATCAGATAACAGTTGTATTGTATATATTATTTGGATCAAGCCTATGTCAAACTTGCCGGTGATTGAAATTTACAAAATGAACGTTGACGTTTGTCGGTGGCCTTGAGTTTGATCTTTCCGCCCAGCAAAAAATACTTTGACAGCGGCTAAAAAAAGTATTTAGCATATTTTACGCGAACAATATGTTTAATCTTTAATAACAAAATTATAACGTAGTCATTAATTGTTTGAATTGATAGGAATTGAGCCGGGATTCTGTTGTTCGTATATATTTTTTTAGAAAGCGAGAGTTGATGGCCGTAATTGTGGCTGTTGGGGTCACAGTGTTGGCGGCGTTGCGTGCAGGAGCCGCGCCGGTGCTGTCAAAGCGCGGGCCCGCTCCCTCGCAGGTGAGTGATCTTCATCTGCATCACTCCACCCTCCGTTAGGTTCTGGACCTTCGCGTGAAACGATCGCACCTTGTTTGATCCAAAACATGATGTTAGCAACGAGATAAGGGCATACCATACTACTGAGGCATTACTGCCACAACTCAATATCCGCTTCATATCGTTTGAAATCAATTAACCGATGTCATGCATTTATTCTAAATTGATACGATATTGTTTTAGTAATTATCTAAATCTATTTATAATAAAAACTTGACAAAAATATGTATTTTGGCATGTAACCTTAAATTTATCGAAGGTCATTCTTAGATTTTGATTCATGATAGTCACTTTTATTCTTATCAGCTGTCTTATTGCAGCTGGTATATTTGATTAAGATCGTTACTAATTTATTAATTGCTTTTTATTTAGAAAATGACGGTCGAAGGCGGGGAAAAAACTCGCGAGCGGGTTTTCTTGGACATCACGATCGGCGGACTGCCTTCCGGCAGAGTTATCTTGGAGCTGTACAATGACATTGTTCCGAGAACTGCCGAAAATTTCAGAGCCTTATGTGCTGGCGACGTGGGAATGGGAGAAACAACCGGGAAGCTTCTCAGCTATAAAGTAAATACGATGCGACAAAGAATCGTGTTCGAATACATTCGTATTATATTAAATTTATAATTTTAGGGGATGATATTTCATCGTGTCGTAAAAGACTTTATGATACAAGGCGGAGATTTCACTAAATCGAACGGAACCGGCGGAGAATCTATTTATGGAGGGACTTTCGATGGTTTGTTGCGTTTAAATAAATTGCATGTTTCTAATACATTTGTTATATTTTTAAATCAATGTTTTAGATGAAAGCTTTGATATGAAACATGATCGGCCGTTCTTGCTTTCGATGGCTAATCGCGGGAAAAATACGAATGGCTCTCAATTTTTCATGTAAGTATTGGTAGAGTCATCAATAGTCTTGTACAGCTGCCAAAGGAATTATAGATTAATATGTATGTTGTTTAGGAATATAAAATAATATTTTACATCTCGGGCAAAAAGTAAAGCATAGAATATTGAGCTCTAACATAATTAAATCTTATAAAAATGCTTAATAGTTCATATCATCTTTATATTATTGCCTTTTCAATACTTCAGGCAATGGATTCATATATTTTTTTTAAATATTCTACATCTAAAAATCGTCTGTTTTATCAACAGTGATACAAATTGTTTACCGTAAATAAAAATCACAAATCACGCATTGTCCTGAAAGAATACTCTTTCAGCAACAATGCCAGATATGCGCTTTTTTGTCCGTTGTATATATATTTTGAACATATTTATTTTTTATAATGTCTGATAATATTATTGCATTAATCCTTCAACCGCTACGATGTATAAACACATTTCTATCCAAATAATTTTATACAAAGCTTCTAGCACGTCTCACTAGCGTGTGCGGTGAATTGACAGTTGTCACACCGGGGTGACCATGGCGGTTGAAAGGTTAAATACTCTCATATTTAATTTGTTTATCTGGCTTGAATGATAGTATTACAGTAAAACTCCAATAATTTGAAATCAAGGGGCGTAAAAATTCATTTAACAAATATCTGGTACTTCAATAATCCAAAGTTTTGCGGAAACAATCCAAAAAAACCATAGAAATATTTATATAATATCACAAATTCATGAAAAACAAGTGTTGTATTTTTCCGTATATCTTTTTAGTTGTTTTATTCATTTTTAAATAATTAAGTAATTAGAAAATTAAAAAATTAAAAGTATATCTTATATGTTAGGATGTAGGGATGATAGATTATGGTTTATTTTACTATATAAACTTAGATAGAGCCTTATAGTGTCAGTCACCGGTGACTGACATGGAGTGTAGTAATACTACGCATACAATTTATATTTTTTTTATGAACCCTGGTGTACCAAAATATTTCACTCAACACGAAATAGAGTCACTTGTCGAAATCTGTGTTTTTTAGTCCTAAATATTCTAAACGTACGTAAATTTCTCGAAATAAATATTAAAAATGGATGTGAATAATTTAGTCGGAGCCTTTCAAAAAAAATCTGAGGCCCTTCAAAGGTTAAAATAAAGCTATGGGCTAGAAACTTAATTTAATGGTATTTATTATTACATTTAATTATTTCATAGAAGCTTTGCGTGCTTATTAGAAAATTCACTGATTATTTCAGAATAGTCTAAAAAACCTTGTGGTGGATACCACAGGAAATACCCTAGATTTTTTTTCTACTCCTAATTTCTGTCTTAATGGTTAGTTTTAAATTTTGTTCTGCTTTATCTTCTCTTATATTTTTGTCAAACATATTGAGTTGCCCCCTTTAAGTTGAGGCCCCTAATATTTTGAGGCCCTTGGCAATAGCCAAGGGCCTCAAAATATATACTCTCACAGCATATATTTTGAGGTCTAAATATAGGACCTCAAAATATATGGGGGGGAGGCCCTTGTTCACATTTCTCTCCACAAAAGAATCCTTTGTATGAAAGGATTCTTTTGCGCCAAAATTTCGAATTAATGAAGAATTTTGACCTATTGGATTTTATAGCTAACGGAGTTTTATTGTAGTATGTAAAATTTTAGATAATTAAAATTCTCCCGATGCCGAATCAATGTCTCGTACTGTGTTCCGAATCCAATACAATCCATGCGTCTAATCCTCTAATAATGAATTTCGATTTGACGAATGAATGAAATTAATATTTGCTAGTAATAAAAGTAATGATGTTGTGTGCGTACAGTCCGGGGCTGTGCCGGCGCCTCTCTGTCGCACACTGACTGAGACAACATTCATCTCACAATATGTGTCCTATGTATTTGTTGTAGTACAACGCAACCTGCGCCGCACCTCGACAAGTAAGCCCCCGTTTTATTCAACCGTTTTCAAGTTATGCTCTAATCGTTCGCGTGAAATGCTAACAATTCCATTGTGTTTCAGTGTTCATGTGGTATTTGGTCACGTAGTGTCTGGTCAACCGCTAATTAAACAATTGGAATCGCTACCCGTCGATCGAAATTCACGTCCGTTACAAGACGCACAAGTCACTAACTGTGGACAGCTCGTGAAACTGACTAAAGGTACTGTCGATTCGTTATTAATTTCAAGTATTACGAATTAAAATTTCATGCATAATTAACGATTGATCGTATTTATAGCAAAAAAAGTTAAAAAACCAAAAAAAGCGGCGTCCGAAAGTGACCAGAGCGAATCCAGCGAAGACAGCGAAGGGAAGAAACGTATTAAAAAGAAGAAAAAAAATAAAAAAACTAAGAAAACGTTAGTTTCATTAAATCTCGTCGAATTTATTATAAATATATATATATATTATAACGATGTATTTTTATTAAATATATATAGAAAAAAGGAGAAGGACTCTGGCGAATCTGAATCCGAGTCCGATGAGAACGAAGAAGAAGACGCCAAGGAATCTTCGGATGAGCTTCAGCATCCCTTAGCGCAGGTTTCTCGTATCGATCCGAAAGAAATTCCGGACGTTCCCAGCAATAGATTTCTCATGCGCGGTGCTAAGAAAGAGAACGAGGCCGAAGGTAGGAAGGAAAAGAAGCCGGAAAAGGAAAAGGGTGATAGACATACAAAACAGAGGTTCGTATTATTTACGTAGATATAATTCCACACTTCATCCGTAATGATTAATATTGGATTGACCATAAAGTCCTCGATGCTATTTTTTTTATTAGGAAATACGGGAAATAAAAACTGAACAATGATATTTTTATACTTTTTTAATGTTTTGTTGCAGTTTTTCTATCACTCTCTGATAAAATTCGTTTTATTTTACTTTAAAAATATTAGATGAATGCTTCAAAGACTTAAATGGTGATACTTCGATGGAGCTCTGCCATGTGCCCACTCCTTGACTTTGTTCCGAGTCATTTTCGCTACATGTGGTATAGCATTTTGTGATGCAGAATGCGACTTTGGTTGTTTACTAAAACCAAACTATTTTTAATCCAATTAATTGGTTTTAATAATTTATAATTAATAACTCTCGAAATATTCCATCAGACACAAAGTAGAACCTTTTTTGGGATTAAGGGTGGTCGGGGCATACAAAGAGATCCCTGTTTTGAAGATTCTTTGGATTTTGTGAAAGACTTGATTCTCATCAACCTAATAATGTCTATAAATTTTACTATATATTAGTTTAAATAAGGTGTATCTTTCGTCTCACTTTCACCATTTTTGAACTGTTTGAACTATCGTTAGCAATTCCGAATGTTCAAAAATATCATCGTAAGTTCCACAAACACTCCTAATGCACCGCTGGTTCAAATCGAATGGGGGCCCCAAGCGGTATAAATTTTGGGGCCCTCAGACTCAAGTTAGAATTTTTTAGTTTTTCAAATTTTTCTCTGAAATTATAAAATATTCTAAGGACTTCAGTGGAGTAGATTCTTTCAATATGGATAAAAAAAAAATCTTCGGAATAACAAATTTAAGTTAAAGCCTCATATATCTTGAATTATAAACTATTTTCTCTATCTATAGGTTGAATTCCACAAATCTTTCATTTTATGAAATACACAGGATGAAACATATCTTATCACAAAAGTTAGTTGATTGACATGCATAACATCGGGAATAACAATTATAGAATATAATAAGTCCCGGATTTAATTTCTTTAATTATTTTCATTCCTTTTCCTTCTATTAATTATATTTATAATAAAGATACATTTAGAATCATGGGGCCCGGTTAGTCAGCTTACCACTTTATCCACTTCACTAACATTTTTAATAGCAGTAAAAATAGTATAATCAACGTTTCCGAATAATACCAACAGTGATTTATTATGTATTTATTCAAAGGCAGCTTGCGAAAAATATTAGAGACTATATTTGGATAATTTAACTTCAACATAGATATTTGAACTGGTAAAAATATCCTCCGTGGCGAATTTAGCACTTCAGAGGCCCCAAGCGCAATTCTATTTTGAGGCCCCTCAAAATATTTTCACTATCCCCATACCCTATAATGTTTTTTTTACTCAATTCGCAATGATTCGGATACATAATTAATTTCACATTAATTTATATGAAAGGATAGAAAGAAAAACTAAAATAAACTTTTTAATGTTTATGGTTTTTTCTCTTTCTTCTTTTTTTATCAGCTACTCGATGATCTTAGTGATTTCGATGTTACAAATATTTATTATTTTTAAAAAATTCAGGGGCCTCACAACAGGGCTGTATGCCGAGGGCCCCAATGTCTTGCATTATTTTGCCTTCAAGTAGCTATGCGCCTGAATCCATGGAACACGGTCTGCGAAACAGTCTGAGCTCGGAGGCCCCATGATTTAATAAGGCCCCAAGCGCACGTCTAATGCACCTAAGGATATCCGCCACTGTTTCCAATACAGAAGCTCATCAGAACAAGTAATGCTTTCGATTTGGAAGGAGGGTGCGGTTGTTTATCAGCAGGACTGCTAAATAAATTCAAGAATCTACGGGCAACCATTTATTTTGATTTTCAAGAAATCAAATTTTCGTTTAATAAGTGAACTTTTTGGTCCATCCAATAAGTAGATGTTTTGATTTTTACGATTAATCATCGATTAATTACGATCGATCGATATATGATTTAACATTATTTATTACAGTTCACAAATTTCAGTGGGTATTATGAGTTACATTGACGAACGAATGCACATTTATTGAAATATTTACATA
Source organism: Philopotamus ludificatus (assembly GCA_022495035.1). Lineage (NCBI taxonomy): Eukaryota > Metazoa > Arthropoda > Insecta > Trichoptera > Philopotamidae > Philopotamus > Philopotamus ludificatus. The sequence goes on along the minus strand of JAGXCT010036297.1, from coordinate 24,448 downwards.
AAATTGTTTGTTTTGTCGAAATTAGGAATAAGAGCTGGGAGCGAGGGGATGATCGCGATTCGAGAAGACCCCGCGACAGACCCAAGTTTACACGGAGCGGTCGTGTTGTCAAGGGACGCGGAGTATTCGTGAGTAAAGCGTGCGAGTTTCGCCTAATCGATGAATATTTGTAAAATAAAAACATCGTTGTAATTTTAGCGCTATCAAACGCCATCTCGCAGTCGTTCACGTAGTATAACTCCTCCGCATTGGAAGCAAGCGCAATCTCGTATAATAAAACTGTCTGATTTCGAGGTATGTTATATTACGTTTATTTATATTAATTATCGAGTATTCTAATATTTTTTTTTGCTTGATAATGTATAGAAAATCGAAGAAGCTCGTATAAAGCACGACGAAGAAGTTAAACGTAGAGAAGTCGAGCGTAAAAAGAGACATGCATTGCGTGATAAAGAAACTACGCAGGGAGACGCGGATGCAGAAAATGTCGGAGACGCTGCAGATAATAAGAAAGGTTCGTTCTTTATTTTTTTAATATGTAATTTTATATTTCATTGATTATTTTAATAATATTTCGATTTATAGACGACGAACAAACCGGTGATGTACAAAAATCTGGTGATCGCGCAGAGCAGGATCATATCTTGAATCGAGGGAAGTCACCGACGTCGGAAAAAGAAGACGGAGAGTGCGATACTACTCAAGATATCGGCGACAGAACATTAGCAAAAATTGGTACATATATTTTTGTAATAAATTTCGTTTTAAATGCTCGATTTAATGATATGTTAATTTATTATAGACGAATCGAGTAATATTTTGGATTATAATGCGCTCGATTATGAAGATCAACCTTCGGATCACGACGGAAAAGGTATGTTTTCTGTTTATATTTTTATTGTGATATATTAGGGGGACCGAAAAGTAATAAAAAAAATTTTTTGCTTGCGAAAAACATTTATTCATTAAAAAAGTCTTAAATACTAATCAACAGAATATTTTTCATCGTTTTTTAACACTTTTTGCCAGTGTAAAGGCAGTTGTTCAATTCCCTTTTTAAAAAAGTCCTTTGATTTTCCATTGAAAATCTTTGGGTGAGACCCCGCGTTATCGTGTCGAAGGATCCTTTTTTCGTTATTGACCAAAACAGATTGTTTTTTTATGATATCTTGTTTCATTCACTTGAGTTGTTGTTGACCAGGGAAAAATCCCACCACACACAAACAAGGATCTTCTTTATTGTTAGTGATGGTCGGAACCGGTACTTCTCAGGAAGAATGCCATTGTTTTTTCGTAAATTCCTTGTCTGTACAATATTCCCATGTGATGAAGATGATCCTGAACTGTAGACCATGGACAGCTAATCTTCAATGATAATTCCTCAATCGTTTGACGCGGATCTGAATCCACCATCGCCTTCAGGATATCATCTAATTTTTGGGCTCTCCTTTTTCGTGCGTCATCTTTGAGATTCCTTGGGTGTTTGCGGGACCGTGTCTCGAAGCAAACTAACTATGAATTTTGATTACTTTTCGGTCCCCTTACTATATATTATATTATCTACGTATATTTTTAGACGCTGAATCAAATCCGAGGCATAAAAAATATTTTTCAAAAAATAAAGAGAACGATAGCGCCAACAGAAATAAAGACGAAGCGAACGGGCGGCATAAGAGAAGACATGAGAAAGAACGCCGCGATGATGAATCGGAGGCAAATGTTCAAAGCGCAGAAGAGTCCAATAAAATCCCGAAGAGAATAAATCAAAAATCCGATTTTATGGCAATGGCATTTGGCGTTGAACCCAAAGATTCCGATCTTTCACAGTGAGTGTTTTTTTTTTATTTTATTATTCATTTTTATCGATTCGGATGTTGATTTTTAATCAATTTTTTTACAGTTTTGATCGGCCGAAACAACAAAAATTCGACGATGAAAATAATAAAAATTATAATCCGTTGAAAATATTGAGGAAGCAAACGGAAAAGGATGCCGAAGAATTGAAGAATAAAAAAGATAATGTTGCTGAATATAAAAAATCGAGAGAACAGGATGCCGGAGAAAAAAGTAGAAAAGACAACTTCAAAGAAAAGAATGACAGATATTCCCGAGCTGATTCTGCCGAAAAGGTTGAAAGGCGAAGGGATCCTTCTAAAGAGAGGGCGGAGAGGCCTGAGAGGCCGGAGAGGCATCCGAGAGCAGCGTCGAATGAGAGAGTTGATAAAGAATCTCGAAATCTTTCAAAGGAGAAACATCCCAGAGATGCGTCAAAGGAAAAGTCGGAATCACGCGTACGAGAATCCTCCAAGGATAAATTTGAAAGGCGTAGGGATATTTCCAAGGATCTAAATGAAAGAAATCCAAGAGGATCGTCCAAAGAAAAGCCAGATAAAGTTAGAGACGCTTCTAAGGATAGATCGGAGAGACAAAACAGCGGCGCTTCCAAGGATAAATCTGACAGACAACCATCAAAAGATGATGATAGGTTTGTGACATTTTACCGTTAAAAATAACATAAATTTTATTACTCGTAAATAATGCTAAACAAAAAATTATAGACATTTTCTTTACCATGTCTGGACACAAACTGCACTCGAACAGTTGGGGGATTTAGCACTTGAGAGGCGCCCCCCCTTTAAAAATATTTTTACTACCCCTATAATGTACATTCTATGCAGATATTTTATTATTACTCAATTTGCAATGCTATATAGATGCATAATTTTTATTGTTTTGTCTCTTCTTTTTTTTATTAGCTTCACGATGATCGATATTGGCCATCTCGATGTTACAAAGATTTATTATTTCTAAAAAAATTCAGGGCCCCCTGAATTGATGATTCCCCAGGGGTGCGCTTTGTTCGCCTAAGGGGACGCGTTTTTTAGGGTCTTCCTAATATATATATTAAATATGTAATTATCCACAGAAATCCACGGAGAGGACAACAGGGATTTGTCGATAATAGATATAAATCAAACTACGAGAATAAGCATTTCGACAGATTTAGAGACAGAAGAGGAGGAGGAGGAGGAGGAGGTGGTGGTGGTGGTTTTAAATCGTACGGCCGCAACGATAGATTCAACAGAAGGGACGATAGAAACTTTGATAACAATAGAAGGGGAGGATACGTGGATAACAGACACCGACGAGATTTCAGAAGATCCAACAGTCATTCTCGCGACAGGAGGAATAGACGTTCCAGATCACGCTCGACGGGAAACAAATATAAATCTCGCGACACCAGGTATTCATTTGATCATGATATTATTGGCAGTTTCAAATACAATGTTGCTTTTACGATTTATTTTGTATTATAGAACGTCTCCCCGCAGAACAGATCGTGATCGCGATAAGAAATCTCCGCGACATAGAAGATCGAAGAGCAAAGATTCAAACCGGGAAGGATCTCGTGACCGCAAAAAGTCGACATCTACAAGGAGGACGAGTAGGAGATCTCGCTCCTCTTCGTCTTCTAGCAACGATGATCGTATAACCGACGAGAAGAGAGAACAGCTAGAGATTCAAAAGAAGCTGAAGAGGGCCGAACAGTTATTGGTATTGAAGAAAAAAATGGAAGACGAACTTGCCGAGAAAAAAAGAAAAGATGATTTGCTGGTACGTTAAATATATATATAATATTAATATAAATTTATATAAATATATTTAAACGAATACATAAAATTTATTTCTAGAAAGTAACCAAGGACACTGCCATCTCGGTGAAAGCAAGCACCGACGATTTTGATATCGGACGATTGGAAAGCTTAAACAAGAATAACGGTGAATTAATATGCAATTTTTGCATTTGATTTTATATATTGTTTTTGTTAATTATTTTATCGTTTTTTTAATCGTAGAAGCTAAATCGCAGCCCAAAAAGAGGACGCAGTCCAGCTCTAGCTCCGACGATGGGCCCAAACGCAAAAAAGACTCCAGCAGCAGTTCCGACTCTGATTCCGCCGCTGTGAAAAAAGATAAATACAAAATCGTTCCGTGGTAAAAATAATTAAAATCCCCTTCGTCCGATTAAGATTTTGGTCTTATACTGTCTCACTACTCTCTTCATATATTTGTCTTATCATAATAATAAAAAATTGTGATATTTAAATTCTACGTGTATAGAAAATGTAATGGTACAAATTCATCGTTTCAACAAGCGCTTCCTTTTAGTCAAATTAAATTAAATAAATACATAGACTATTCTAATAAATAAAAATATATCATTTTTGTATTTTTGTCGATTAATGTCAAATAAAAATTATCCGATCGAGTTGGCGCCGAGACTGAAGTCGTCTTGTATCATTTTTTTATTGTTTACATACGGTTACCATCAATACATTGGCTAAACGTACGTATGTATGTACATACATATTAATTAAATTTTAGAATAATAATTAAGCACATAGTATGTATAATTTCTTCAAAATATTAAGGGGCACCGTCTGTATGTAAGAGAAGCGTATGATTCGTTCTATTAGCTTGTTACTCTTAGGGATAACGTCGTCATACCTTTCATTGTATATTTGCTCAGATAATTTTGGGGAATTTATTAAATGTTTGCCCCCGAATTGATATTGAAATGAAAATGTTTTGTTTGTTTATTTGTTTTATTATGAGTAGCTTGTCATTCTTATTTTTTTTTTGCATAGCAAACAGCACTTATTATTATTGTTTGTGTTTTTATTAAATAAACGGAGAAAAGTATCAATTTGTTTTATTTTCAAGATGTAAAAAGTCGTCTTTGGGCCAAAACATGGTTTCATCTGGTTTACGCAGTGACGCCAACTTAACACCGTTGTCATGCATTGTTTACGTGCGATTCGCCGGCTCTTGGGGTCGTCTTGATTTACAGCCGGCGTTCCGACGGTCGTCTGTCTGAGAATTGAACGATCGACGCGCATTAATTGAGCCGATTTTGTTTGAAAAACATCAAAACATGGTCGAATAACATGTGCGTCAAATTACCTAACTGCGTTGCAGAAATCGCGTACATACCTACCGCACTATTTATTACGCCGTCATTCACGGCGAGGGCGGTGTCTCGCTCGACGCTACGGCGCATGCGTTAGAGCGAGCGAGCCGGCTATATCGCTCGAAACACTCGCTTCACGGAATACCAAATGAAAGCTCTAGTCGTACGTCGCAAACCTTTTTACTGCGTATGCAGAGTTCATTGACATTAAAATCTCACGCAATAATGTGAAATAGAATACTTTACATGCCCGCTTATAACTGCCAATGAATCAAAATTAATATATATCAGTGCTAAGAAAAAAAGGAAAAGTTAACGAAATATTAGGAAAAAACGTTTAAATTTCTAATGGAAGAGACAGCAATTTCAAATATAATTAAATACGTTTTAGATTATTATAGTGTCGACATAGGAGACGAATTAAAAAAACGAATACCACCAAATTTGTATAATATTATTGTGTGAACTGTTCTAAAGCAAAAAAAACGTTCTAAAGAAGAAAAAAATACACCTTCGACACGTAATTAGCATCGGGACCCAAAGAGACCATTCGCCACTGAGGAGCTGAGGTGCCGCTCATTTAATATGAAATCGTATCTCTTTATTGTCATCTTCGTCGCCTTTTTATTCAGTATCCGCCTAAACTGCCGATGAGGTCTGATTTCTTCGTTACAATCAAAACGATTGGTCAAAACTCTTTTTATAGCATTAAATTGTGTCAATATCATTCACGCATTCTGTATACAGACAACCCTCCTATAACACTGTAAGATTTCAAGAAAACGACGTGTTATACGAGACCCAATGTTGGTTAGGTTTTGAAAACTTATTTAAAAAAATAATAATTTTGAAGCCAACAAAACATATTTCATTCAATTCAAAATTTAACATATGTATGTGTCAAATAATACAAAATACAATTAGTAATATAATTCTTAATCTCTGTTCGATTTAAATAATTTTAAACGATTTTTCAGATGAATGATATTTGCACACTATGAATCGTTTGCATCTTCCGATTGATTTAAAAAGACTGTAATTTTGACTCGTTTACTATTCTTTACATTATCTATCATCAAGATTTGTATTTATTGCAAAAAATATCATTTCAACAACAAAAAAATCATAATTTCTGTTGTAATTGTACGATTATTATATTTTTTTCAATGAACACTCATGATATTATTTTGTATTTATCAAAAAAGGTAAATTAGCTAATTAATCGGCGTTTTGTATATAATTTGTTAAAGTTCGTAGATCTCGTGGCGCGGAAACGAGCAATTTTACGACTTCTTTTAACTGATTCGTCACGGCGGCTCGAAACCGACGGCGTCGGTCGATTAGTATGAAATGAATGTATGAAAATGTACCCCAGTCATTCAAGTTAAGATATTGATGAATTCATCTCGACGTTTGAAACCATGAAAAAATGGATTATTTTAAGAATAAATAGTTTTTCCCGATATATATTAGTAGAAAGATCCAAAATTTCGACCAAATTTAGAATATTTCTATTAATTAATGCGACGCGCAAACGACGCGCGCACACGGCGACGGTTCGCCGCAACTGATACGCGGCCGGTTTCATTTGCTCTTGTAGATTCGCGATGTTTTTTCTCGCTCGCATCCGGGACGGAGCGAATAGAAACGCATATCGTTGGACGGACAATAAAATTCATCGATAATATATAATATCAAAAACTCGGGGTCTCAAATAGTCTTCTTAGACAATTTAGACTTCTTTCAGGGGCGGGTCTACGTTAAATATAAACGATTCTAGTTTTGTTATGGGAGGGTTCGCGCGTATTTAATTCGCGGATTTCAGATTATTCGCGAACGTGGGAAAGGTTGTCGATCGCCGCTCTTCATCTTTCGTTCTTATAAATGACCGGAACGAGCTTCGATCTCTTTCGCGCATTACGTCATGGACTAGTAAATTGAAGGGCGGCGGACGAGAGCGCTAAGGCCACACACGTTCGACATAACGTTCGACAAAAATAACGATCGATTCGGCACGTCGTTTCGCTAAAATTCGTAACATCGATTCGAACTAGCAATTATGACGATATGAGAACGCGAGGATTTGAATTGAATTACAGGAATAACGGCGGATAAACGGCCGGCGAATCGCTCGGCCTCCATTTTGGGTCGGATCGTTTCGAATTTGGCCATAACAAGTTTTGAGAATGAGTTCGTTATGTTGGTATTATGTCATCGGAGCGGGCGCGGTGTTGCCAGGGTGGGCCGTGCGGCGGCCCACGTGTGCAGGTGCGGCGCGGGGCGGTAGTCGGCAGTCGGCGCCAGTCGGGCCGCCGGGCCGTCCGCCCGCCGCCCGTGCCCGCGCCCCCGCCCTCGCCCGGCCCGCTCGGCCGCCGCCCGTCGTCTCTGTCGCCCCGTCGCTTGCCCTGTCGCGTTCTTGGCGCCGCCTGCCGCCGCTGTGCGCGCTGCTGCCGCCGCTGCTGCTGCTGCTGCCGCTGCCCCTGCCGCACGGTGAGCCGCCACCCCACCACCCCACCACTTCTGTTATTGTTTTGTGTGCGTTTTCAAAACATTCCGATCGGCTCCGGCGAAATGCGACGCGATCTCGGCAATGTTGTCATGTTTTTGACGCGAAATATTTTCGATTCGAAATTTGGCGGGAAAGTGCAGTGAACCGCGACGTTTTTGGCGTTCGATCGATCGTCGTTTTGGATATTTTTGCGAGTTTTTGGCGCGTCGGAGGAGCGACGTTCGATTGTCGCGGGGCCCGGCCCGGCGGAGTCGGCGCGGGCCCGCGTCGTCGCCCTCCGGCCTCCGCCCCTCGGGCCGGAAGCGGCGTCGCGGCCTCCGCGCCCCCGGCCGCCGCGACGTTTCCGATCAAAACAAAACCGCGTTTGACCGAGTGCCGGCCGCCGGGAGTATTGCGCGTCGGATTGCGCCCGCCGACCGCATTGCGCAATGTTTGTTTGCCGAGATCCGCCGAGTGGGCGGGAAAAAAATTATTCGAAACGAAAAAAAATGGCTCGGCGCGGCGGGCCGAGCCGACGAGGAATTTCTTTGATGAGTCCCAAACCGGTTCGCTAATTGATAACGGATAAAAATTGCATTCCGCGGCCCCGGCCGGGAGCGCCGCGAAACGTCAAACGTCGCCCCTCGTCGAAGGATCGCCGGGACGATTTCTTCCGGAGGCGGTCGATTTGTGACGTCGACGGCGAGAGTTCTCATAAGATTCCGATCGGAGCGAAGAGTTTGTTTGGATCGATTTGTTTGCGGCGCGAATGACGTCCGCAAACGTCAAATCTTCTTGACAGCTCGATCGACAGGGCTGCCAACTTTATCGAAATCGATCCCGTTTGAAAATTATATTTTCCGCCCAGAACGACCACAGCGAACCCCTTTTTTACGTGTATAAAAAGACTGATTATAAAAAAAACGTAATTAGAGGGAAAACATAGATTCGGGGTCCTACAATAAAAGGAAAAACACGAGTTTTCCCTATATCTATGATCTAATATTTATTTAAAATATATATATATATATACCGAGTATTATAACGTGTATAAGTGAAGTGAAGACAGTTAACCAGTGTTATGGCTTGTAGGTATCGTGCATATTATTTCGATAATGTAAGTTACCCGCGAATGAACCGAGCTAGTAGTCGGATAGGTTAATCCTCCGACGAAAACTATAAATTCTGGGAATTCTTTATAATCCTGATATGTGAGAGGAAGAGGCGCATTTCCTCCGCATGTTTTATAAAAATATTTATGTAGGTAGTTTGACACGTTGGAATTAAATAATTTAATAATGAAACAATATTATTTTCAAACCGACTGAAATAACCAGGGTCTATGAATTATCTAATACCCAATCTATGAATTCTTTATGACCCTGAGGGGAATATATATTTGAGAGCTCATTTACCTAGCATCTTTAAAGAATCTTTAAACGGATAAATAGCGTTTGGAATCTTTATGTTATGCCATCCATCCATCGCAGTCGAATAAACAAGATAATATTAGTATTTTCACCCTTTTACCGCGCAATAGTATAATGAATGAATTGCTTCTTATTAAGAAGATATGTAAGAGAATCGCTGAAAACATACGATACCGTTATATATTAAATTTCAGATATCAACATGATATTCGGAATAGATTGAATTTAACACTCAAGCACCCGCTGTTTTCAGGCGAAACTCACACCTAAACCCGCAACTTTTTATCGATCTTGAGATTTTGCGTGGCTCTGTAAAAAATGCTTAATATTTTTTTTCTTTTAGAGATAATTTGGCCCATAAAGAAGTATTATTATTACTTATATTAGATTATTAGAATATTTAAATAAGAAATAAAATGTTCGAGCTGTGAAAATAATGATTTATTGTATTTTAGACGATAAAAAACAAATAGATATCTTTTGGAAGTATGTAGGTAATTTTAGCTTTGTAATAAAGGATGTGACGGGTTGTACCACATAAATATTCCAAAAAAGTTATTTTGTTGAATGGATAAACAAAAATCTAAATTCGTTACAGTGTCGATGTGTAAGTACTAGAAAGTTTTCGATCCAAATAATCTATTATTTCAAGGACAGTTTTCAACTTAACATAAATAAATACTTAAGTCATATATTTTACAAAGGGCATGCAGAGCAATGAATGAAACTATGACGATAAAAAGTTTCGAATAAAATGAACATATTGCGTTCGATTGTTTCGCTCGTTTTAAAACTAGTTCGATACTCATTCGCTGCGATTTCATTTTTGTTAGACGCGTCAGATAGCGTCTCCCTGATGAGTCGCAATGCCACAATATTTTGAAGTTTATGGACTCTAATATAATAAGCAAAAACCTTATTGTATTTTAAAACGCATTAGAGCAAAAGTGCACTAAACACAATGATGAAAAGTCAAAATATTTCAAATAAATGGTTTTATATGCCCTTGCCCATAATCCTCTCAAGATCACCAAAAATATTTTATTGTATTGGAACAATTAAGTATCTAACCAAAAAAATGAATACATTAAAAAACTAAACGTTGTAAAAGTTATAGCCAAACAAATGTTTAGTATCGACTAGCGTGTGATATGCGCGCCCCGGACATACGCAAAAACGTTTTTGTCGTGGAGTCCACGTTCCCCGTAGGCAATGTGTTATTAAAGAATAACCCAGTATATTTTTATGCATCGTGCTATTTTAAAACAAAGATGCCCTGATTTATAACTCGATTTTCTCTATGAATATTGTTTGTCCTATGTTATCAATACGGATGACGCTTTTACTTTAGCACAAACCATACATTGGCCGCCATAAGATAGAAGTCGATTACTTTCAATTGCGGTTTTTGTTTGTTTGTATGAACTGTGATTATTGTGTTTAATCTATTATTCATGGAATTATTTCAGCTTTATTTCCGATTGGACGATGACAATTTTTTGTTATCGTCATGATAATGGTTTTTTTTTAGTATCATTTCTGCAATTGATACGGGAACCGGTCGCTCGATGCATTTCTATGGTACAAACAAGTGGTCTCGCGTTTTACTTTCGATGCAGAAAGGCAGGGCCGGTGCGGCGCGGCCCCGCCCCCGGCCCCAATTAGCCGGACGGCTCGATATGTTTACGGAAATTGTGTCCAGAAGCCATATTTCGTTGCCAAATCCGCCAACTTCGCAATCGGCGGCCTTGACCGGAATGTGTGTACGCAACTCAGCCGGCAAGTTCAATGCCTCGCCACCGGCGACGGAAAACGGCCGCTGCCGTAATGGCCGTGGCGCGAAAATCTGTAGACGCTCGCTTTTCGCAATGCCATTTGCCGTGGCGTCTTTCGGGACTCGGCGTCGCCTCCGTCCTTCGAAATCCTCCGCCAAATCGAGGACAGGGTGCAGTGCTATACATCCTTAATCCCTTACAAATCCTTGGACTAGTACCAAATAATACCCATACCAAACAATTTTTCCCATAAGGAACAAAGGAAACATAATTAATCCGTTCCCAATCCAAATCATATGTCATTGCCCCATTACACATTGATGAGGTTCTATAAAATACTTTAAACACTTAACACTACTAAAATACACACATATTAGGTGGACCGAGAATTTCGCCATTTTTTATTCAAACTAGTTTGAGTTAGTCTTTAACCACATGCGTTGGAAGAACCTTTTTTGTGAAATAGTTTTCATATCATAAAGGGTAAAATGTCCAATCACTAAATCGACGACGAAAAATGCTATATTTTTCGACGAAAGACTATGCAATCAAGGCTACGGAAGCCATAAACAAAATTATGGAGAATTTCTAAAAGTCGACAGATTCTGATTTCATAGGTTTAAATCGGGTAATGGTAAACAGAATGACCTTAGTCTTTAACGAAGACAAATGAAAATCTGCTTAATTCCAACCTCATTCGAACCTTCAATGATGCAGTTTCTTTATGGAGGATGGGTACTTTGGTGCCGCATGAACTATCCCCCGCTATAAAAAGCGCAGTTCTTTATTATCACAACGTACACATTATTTTTGTCACAACTTTTAAGAGAAGACAAGAAAAATTAAACACTCATTCTTTTGTGCATTCGGTAAACTATTCGAGGGATCGTTCACTTTGAATTATTGATCCTGGGTGAAACAGTAACGTCTGAAGTATATTGTTGATAATTAGTGAGGTTCGAGATTAAGTTTAAATAAAAACGTACGAATTAGTCAACCAAAGTGGAGTGATATTACAACAAGACAATTTTACGCCCTCATATAGCAAGAATGACCCGTGAAAAATCCAAGAGCTGAACTGGGAAGTTTTATTTCATCAGTCGATTCCCAAGCATTGCTCCATTGGAATACTATTTTTTAGATCTAAGATATATGAAGCTTTCTTTATAAAAAAAATCCAAAATGTGAACGACATTAAAAGTTTATACAAAAGGGGAGAGATCCTCAATGATAATTTTTTTTTTGTGATTTTTAGTAGTATTATTTTAAATAAAGTTTAATTATTGCACTACAAAAGAATTGTTTAATTCTTGGTCCACCGAATACACAAACAGTTTTCCCAGCACACAATATTTTCCGTATCTTTTCTCTATTTGAACTTTGTTGAGGAACATCAGGTTTGATTTTTACTAAAAATCTGCCCAATTGCTTCTGCTTTATCCTCAAGATGTTTAAAAAATGTGACATTGTATGGTCAATTTAGGCAATTCTATTATGGCTTGTTTAGGCTTAGTCGAGGTAGGTCTTCTCTGTAGTAATTGTATCTATCATAAATTTCTCAAGTTCCTACAGCTGCTCAATGATCATTTCTTCCCATTGCCTTTCTACTAATTCATCCATATCACTCACATCCAAACCCTTTTCTCTACTATTTTCTCGATGATTTCTCTCATTAAACGTAGGATTCTTAGATCTCATGTGTAAAATTCAATTATGAGATAATTTAACAATATTTTAACGATTTAATGAAAACAAAAATACTAACGAGAACAATAGCTCCTATTATCGATGAGTTATTGATGATTTATCATGATGAGGAAGAAACCGAATCATTGTTCTCGTGAAATCGATAGCATTCGACTCGGTTATTTGCGGTCTTATTTGTTTTGAGGTTCTTGTAAATTTCGTCATACTTAGGATTGTCTAATTACTCGTTGTAATAGCAAACTTAAATCGATAAGTGGATCAAGGATCAAATTCTTGTAATAGTGACATGTAGCACATTTGTTTTACATACAATCCTTTGTTTCAATGAAAAAACCGTGAGACTCACAGATGAGACCCTAGTGAGTATACATGGGACTCACCGGTGAGATACTGGCAGTTAAATCGTTAAGATAAACGATAAACGAAAGAAAATATGTTCTTATTATGATCAATTACACAAGTAAAAGATAGAGCAAAGATAACAATTTTATTACACCGCATTTTATCACCTACAACACGGTTCAGGAATTGGAATAAAAATAAGGAGAGTGTGATCAATGGAAGACGTATGAAGATATTAAAAAAATACTGACTGGAATCACTGGTTGATATTATATACAGTGCATACATATTTATGACATATTAAATAGTCATTATCTGTATAATTTATATAAATATTTTTTTAAACTAATGTTCAATCAATCCTGTGGTCAGAAATATTTTTGGGATTTCCACTATGGTTTTTTTTTATTATTATTATATATTATTTTTATCTAGTTTTGGATCGTTGACTCCATCCATGGTCCATCGAGCGAAACACGGCCGTTTTACGTTATACACCTGCAGTTTTTTTTATGTCTCGTTCGATTTTGATTTTGTCCGCATCATATTTTAATGGGGCGGACATTTATCCGATGTAATAAAAATACATGTCCGACAAACGGTCCACCCGGATCCGATCCGACCCTCGTTAATTTTTAGCTCCCAAAATCTGTTACTTCGCATCCGAATTTCAGCGCACGTTCACGTGCAAACACACGCGCTCACAATACCCCCGATCCGGCCATCGGCGATAAATTGATTGACGTGTGTGTTTTCACATTACATTAGAGCGCTATATCTATACTTGCATCGTAATGATGCATTTCCTCCAATTGGTCGGGATCATCAATCATCAAAAATATCCTCGTTTGTATGGTGCGAGCGTTTGTTCTTTTATTTATCGCCGTGACGTGCGTTCTTTTGCTGTACCGGAATAAGCAGTTTCCGTTTTGAATTAAGGGTATCCAACACGTTTGGATGATTCATTCCATCTGGGTGGTCAACCTTTTTCTTTTAAATATGCTTCAACGGCATTCGTATATTAAACTCGTCTGAAATATTATTTATTAATTTTAAATTGAAACGATCAGTAGCAAATTGTGTCAAGTCATTATTAAAAAAAAAGTATTTCAGCTAAATAAAATTGCATTTAGCTAAAAGTACAGATATCAGGAACTAGAAAATGGCTTTTTTGTCAACGTTAATTAGAATATAAAACCTATATTTCATCCAAAATATAGTATCACTTATGATTCATGTTTGAGGAGCGTGACAATAAATCTCTTGGCTATCCTTTACTTCATCATCATCATCATCATCATCATCATCATCATTTGTCAGTCACGAGGCTCTCACTTGCTGAGGGCATGGACCTTACTAGACTCTCGCATGGTAGTTGAGGCCAAAGGAACCTGAGTCTCACACGTGACGTGAGGGCTCCCTTTTTGTGTCCATACCGCGGGGACCCGAGCCGTCTTGGTATGCGGTTTTTTTAACGAGTTTCCCCCTCTTAGCCATTGCTGGCATTGGACGTACATCTTCTACCATGTTGGTATCGGATTTTACCCTCTTGACTGTGTCCAGGCAAGTAGGAGGGGGTTTGCCTCGTATCCTTTACTTATTTCGCAATAAGTAACTATGCTTCCGTCTTCAGCACCACACTTCAAAATATTCTATATATATATCCATCGATCGCCTTGATGATTCAAGTAAAGGACTTTCTTGTTTAATTTTACATATTGGAACAATGTCTGATGTTTTTAGTAAGGACATTTTTTATATATTGCTGGATTTCTTGTGATAAAATAACTAAAACTACTCGATCCTTTGGGCTCCAAGGCTTTTTAAAAAAACTACATGTTATTTTCAGTATATTTGTCCAAAAATGTCATCCAAATTGTTCATGTAAACATCATCCTAATCAAAACAAAATTCCCAGATATTATAGAAGATGTTTACGCCACCACAACTCGACCACACTCCAAGCGGCCGAGTCTCTTTCTCCGAACCATTGTTTTCACATTCCAGATGACAAATAAAGGTTCATATAATAAGACAGTTATTTCTAGAATATTCAGCTGTTTCTGACGATTAAAAATTAACCGAATGGTTATTTAAACGCCATAAAATCTACCCGAGAAAAAATGGCCTGACGTAGTGGACCAAGGAAGTTGGTGGGAACAAATCCAATGGACATTACGTCTGTAGTATAATAATAAAATATTTGCGTAAGATATTTATATAGTGGCTAGATCATTAACAGCCCCCAAGGATCCATATTTTAACAGATAATATGAGTTGCACGCGAAATTGGCTTAAGATCAATAAAACAGATAAATCCACGAACCGCTGAAGATCGAGAAGTACGCTTTGAGTCCGACCGCTAGCTTGAAAGAGCTTGGAATCCTGTCATAGGGTCATAATGTTGAGCTCTAACAAAGCCAGACGAATGATTTATTAATAGCTTTCGGCGAAAGATCCTGAAAAGGATATGTTACGTTTCTCGAGGATGTGGAACGGCCGACCATCGAAATTGCTTATGGTCAACAAGCATTTCTATTCCCGTAGGAAAGAAAGACTAAAGCTGAGATGGCTGGGATGTATGCAACGGCCGTTGCATATTTGGAACTGACTGCTGCGTTGTTGCAAACCGGGGGCAATGTAGGATGGTGTTGAAACTATGATATAATGCCAAAGGATGCACGAAATTCATTTTGAATATTCACAAACTAATTTAAAAAAATGATAACGCTTACTTTCCTTTCCCTAATCGCTTAACTATCCATCATGCTTAACCATCCACCATTTCTAATGGAAAACATATCTACACTAGGTTAATGAAATATTATGGAGATTTTAAGGAAAACTTTAAATAAAACAGTATTTAACGGAGTTGAGGTGCGTAAAAGCAATCCGCCATTAATGTGTGCCGTTTAATTATTCGCAAAAAATGATAGTTTATATTAGCGCGTTTTAAATGGCACACACATTGAATATGTCACAAAAACGACGCACTTGTATAAACGTTTACGTTTAAACCCAATAAATTATTTCATCACCAGTTTCAGCGTGTGACAGCGCCATCGCTATTTTTTCAGTATTTATGGACAGAGCATGATTGATTGTGTTGGTGTCGATATTATGGCAAAGTGGCCCTCAAACATTTCATTACCGAGAAGGACCCAACCCACGCCCCTCCGTCTTTCGTCCGATAATTTTACGCTCCAATCGTCCAGAATCAAATATAAAATTTGCAATCAACCAATACGTTCCGTTATTTGTTAAAACATAAAAATAAATTATTTTGCGAAATTCTGCATTTGTCACACACATTATGTAAACATTCTAAAAAAAATATGTTTGTGTTATTTATTCAAACGCTTGATGATTGCTGTATCCTAACATGCAAATCAAATATTTAATCATAAACTTAAATACATCTAATGTCCATATTATGGTTTGACATATGCGAATACCGTCGCAAAAAATGACGAATGTCTCACTTACTGTAGCTCTTTCTCACTCTAGGATATTCTTGATATATTTTATTTGCCAATATCCAAAATAATAAATAATAATTATCCGTAGAGTGTAAGTGGTTGTGCAAATATGATGGGAGTGAGCAAGGTTGCTAACCCTCTGTCTATGTGTCAATACGGCCGTTACCAATCAATACATCGCCATTAAAGCTGGACGATACGCAATTACATTGAATTAATAACATCCTTTTTTGTAGGGTAGATTGGTTCTAGCGATGGACGCGTATATAGAAAATGTATAAAAAAAAATATGATGTGCAATGAATTTAATTTGCTGGGGGTCACCGGTGACCCCCATGTCAATCAATGTATTATCGATCTTGACGAATCTAGCTCGAATTTGAATCCAACACCCGTTCGTTTGATAAAATGTAATCGTAAAAAATATCAATATTGACGAAATTGCGCATTTGATATGATGGACAAAACACCTGTTACAAAGAGGAGAGTCCCTCCCGATCGCAATATCCTCCGCTTCCATTTGTCCCGTTGATGACGACAGTAATGACAATATACGCCCTTTCGTTCGGCGTCATTAGGTATATTTTTTATTGCGTAATATGTGCAAAAAAGTTTATATATTCAAGATTCAGACGGGCCAGAGCCGGGCTACACGGTATCTCCATCAAAGCGTAAGAAACAAAAGAGCGAAATTGTTATTTCTTCCCTTATCGTACTTTATTATCATGCTCTGATAGATGCTCCTCTGCTTTTTCTCTACTGTTTTTTTCCCCCGCCCCTGTTCGATGTTGTTGCGAAATCTCTTTGTGATATGAATTTCAAGATGGCGACATCAGGGAAGTCCCACGAATATATTCGAGAATAATAACCTTCATAAACATTGGTTGTGTAAAATGTCTTTGAACAGAAAAATATTGTAAACAATTTTATTTTTAATCATAAAAGCCGGTATACCGGCCTCGACAATTTAATATCTCATTTTATTCCAACCTAGAATGTGTAATACGTGTTAAATGCCAGGACTAATTAGCAACCTGGAACCAAACATCGCTGCAAGTTTGTATTTGTACTGAAATAGTTTTGAATTAATAAGCAAGTATTAACATTTTAGGATTTGCGTTGGTTTTCGTTGTAGGAATAGTTTGAGTAACTCCGTTTTGAAACATCCTACTACAAAATGTCAAACTCGTAGCAACTTTGTTCGTTTGTAAAAACATAATTAAAAACAATTTTATCCCTATTATTGGTATAATCGCAAAGTTTAAGATATTACCCGAATATTTTAAAATGTCACACCATTGTAGGCTATTAAATTTTATCTTTTTCATCCCTTGAAACAATGGGGGGAAGAGTGATTGGTTGGTTGCGATTTCACCCTCATTTTATAGCGTAAGTATGAGTTTTGTATCTCTAATACATTTAGAAATTCCTCGACTAGACTTGGATATAAATAAAAATCCCCTCGTAATGAACAAATAATATAGTTTGAATCCTTCTATAATCCCTTACCTATGTCAAAACGTGGTGATAACTACGTGGATAATTTCCCTTCATATCACACATATGTACTAAGTTCTTCGATACAGGTTTATGAGGAACTTATCTCTTGGCCTTGTTTCTGGAAGAGTTAAGTCTTCAACGACATTCTCCATTGTCTTTAGCATGTACTTGTTCCATCAGTGTACCTATCACTTGCTTCTATCTACAATAGTTTATGGATACAGCTTGTAGTCATTCAAACAAAACATCCCCACTGTTTCTAGATTGATTGGCTGTTCTAGTCATTCGTTTTGATTCTTTAGTTCCACTGGACAACGAGATTATCTTACTCTGGATTTCAATGAAATTCCTTAAAGTTGATTATATTGAATGCAATACGTCATTCATCTTTATGTTACTTGTCCGTTTTCGGACGTAGGTGATCTACTAACCTTTGTCTTTTCTCTTTAAATGGGTCGAATATGAATGCGAATGTTGCAGAGTCACGACAGCTTCTTTCTCACCAACCAACGTTTATCTTCCGCGTTTCCCTACATGATGGTCTACAAAAGGTGCTACTTTGACCCACGAATGATAGTTTTATTTTGGATTTTCCTTGAAGGGAGCGTTATAACAGGGACTGTCGCTCACGCTATAGCAAACCTCTCATAGGAGGATTGAATATTCGAATTCCCATTTGTTAGATGCACTTCAATAAAGTAGTAGCAACATAAGTTAGTGCTGTGTTGTGACTTATACGGTTTCTACTCCTTTATTTGCATCCCGATTCTTTGGTTGACGTATTGACCCAAAAGATTTTTTAGTAAACAACTTAAACAATGTATTTTTTTTAATTGGATATCAGATCAAACCATATAAATGCTTAGTATATTTGTAAAAAAATATAATTAGAGTAAGTCATGATTCGATTAAGTGCGAACAGAGTGGAAAGGGTTAAAAAAACATCTCACGTCTGGAACCCATTTAGTTTTGAACCAATCTTTAATGATCCTTCTATATACCCATGCTCCCAGAAATATGTATTATTTCTATTTCTTTAAATCATAGTTTCCCAGACTGTCACTTGGTGTCCTTTTTTTCCTCCGCGTAACAACAGCCCCTTATTTTTTACTGAAAGATTATTTTATATATAGAGGGATTCCATATACACTCCTTTACACGATTTTAAATTAACACGGTCCAAAAAAATTATGAATACATATTTTTACACGAATTATTTGTACTGACACGATTTCCAGAAATAATTATATTTCATATTATTAATTTCGCGCGTTATTGCATCCCGATGTTTGAATAAATCGCATTATATATGGTGGAAGCTTATATATATGCTTTTTTACACGGTTTTTTGTGGAACGTATCCACCGTGTAAAAAAAGTGTTAGTTATCCGTGAGCTGATAATTTAGTCCGAAGAGAGCCGAAGAATTTTTTTAAATTTAATAAAAAATATTTCTACCTATCCATACAGACCCCCAATTTTTTTTCTTCTTGACATGAGTGTCTGGGGGTCTGTATGGACCACTTTGGGAATAACTACTTTAAATTATCTTAGGTTTTTAGCATTTTTAGCATATTTTCAATTACTAAAGAGTTTCATTTTGTGGATTCTAGATGCTACGTCTTCAAACGTAAATATTTTTTAAAATATGAATTGTATTTATGCACGGATAATCGGGAGGATAGTGTACTTGCAAATCTGCCAAATCTACCAAGTTAAAGAATATTGAGTGCCTTGCATCACAAGAATAGGTCAAATCCGGGCTATTCATATACAAATTTTGTTCTTCACTTGGGTGTTATTTTCGAAAACAACAGAGCCCGGTCCAGTGGCGAGCTAGGGTCTACCGAGACACGAAAACAACACCGTATATTACACGCTCGTGTAATCGTATCTCGACTTATCAATAGAAAACGGACCGAGATGAGCATCTGACCCGCGTCGTGTGCGAGACGAGTCTCGAATTTCGCTCACCGGCATAATTTTCGAATAATTCGACATTGTGATGTAATATGGTGTTGTTGTCCCGACCTACATGTCGTTACGGCCCATCCGCATCTACATACATATTTATTCATTCTCCCTTTGTAACGGTTGATTTCGTTACTGTCAACCCAATATCGATCAAAGGCCAACAAAGGAAATTACATTCGGGGCGAATGTCGCGGATCCCCGAGAAAATTTTCGCGCCGAGAAAACTGTGACAACTTTTTGATCCTGTCGCGGATTCGGCGTGTGACGGATTATGTGCGCGAATTTTCCACGTGTACATTTTCAATTACCGAACTTGCGGCGGCGTGTTTTGAAATAAATTTGATACGACAATTTTCGGGAGTGAAAACTTCTCGCAAAATTTTCGCCGCCATTTTTTGACAATGACCCATCGTTGTGATTTCTCAACGAGCGCGCGTACAGTGGCGGTCATTGAATTCCATTCAGGTAAATTTTTCAAGTAAATCCTTGGTATATCTCAATAACTAACAGTTTAAATCCGGGCCGGAATTGAATCCACCGAATTCTTTATTGTTTCTGCCCTTATCTCTTCATACCAGACCTCTGTCATTGATTTTATTAGTGATTTTAAATTGGCAGGCTTCTCTCTGTTGCCTTTTGTTTTCATAATGTTCCATAAATTTTCGATGGGGTTTAAATCAGGACTAAAACCTGACCAAGCATCAAGTTTTCTATTATCTTTGACCTATGAAAATAAGAAAGGGATATGCTTTGTCTCTAAACTAAAGTAAATGGTTAAACAAAGCCCCGTGGCGTAGTGAAGAATCGTCCTGGAAGATCAGATGTAGTCGTAGATAAGTGTTGTTCTATGAATAGAACAAGAATCTCATTAATTATTATTTTATAAACTTTTGCATTGACGGCGCTGTTGACGAACACTAAATCTCCAACTTCATAGTAAGAAAAGCATCCCCGAGACATTTTTTCTGCTGGATGCTTCGCCGTTGGCTTGATGCAATTTTTCGTTAAGCCTTTCTCATGTTTTCCTCCTTACATACTGAATTCGAGATGATAATTTTCCTCCAGTCCTCTTTAGTCCAGGTCCGATAAACTTTGGCTCTCTGGAGTATTTTGGCGCGCATTTGTTTCAGAAGTAATTTTTTCACCATTGATCTTGCCATAAAACCATCTTCCCTGAGCTTTTTCCATACCGTCTCGATACTGACTTCGTTTTCTCCACCTCCGAGGACCTCTCTATTCTTATATTCACTGGAGTTTTAAATAGTAGCGGCTCGTGGGTAAAATGTTTCGGGATGCTGTGGAAGATTAAACTTTACCCCTTTTGTTGCCGGGCCTTCTGAGATTACTATTCCAGAAATGCCACGATTTTAAAATTAATAATTAAAAAGTGAAAATGTGTTGTTTAATTTATAAATATACTGTGGCGTTATATGTGTTGCACCATGTTGTTTAAAAATGTTATATACCCACCCCTGAAGCAATTATCCTACAGACGGTTTAAAATGTATTGAATATAACGACTTCATATCCGTCGGATCCGGCAATTCTCGCTAATGTAGAAAAATCCGATATATCGAATTTCGGCAACCAAAGGGTTAAAAAAAAGTATATTTCAAAAGCGATTCAGTATGGACGATGAGTCGCAGCGCAACACAATGCTTAGCGATGAAATTAAACCCCCCCCCACCCTGCTAAAAACGTAACACAACATTAAATATAAATTTATTTATATTTTCATATGATTAATATAAAATCAATAGACAGATATAATATATTTTTATTCAATTTGCTTGGGGGTGCTGCAGCTCCACAGTGTATATGAACGAGCCGCTGGTTTTAAATCAGTTTGGTTGAGCAGAACCTTTTAAAAAGACAATCTTCTAGAGCGATTGTCTTTATAATTTTTTAGGCAGGAATTTTCATATTCCTTCTGTCAAGTGGGTTAATTTCTTCATTATAAAATGTTCTTTAACTACTTCTGGTAAAGTAGTTAATTAAATCAGTACTTATATGATTACGAGTTTTACCTTAAAATTAGGAAATATATATTTTTTTGATCGCTACTGTATGCTTTGCCTTGCGAAATATTCCGTTTATTTTTCCGCGACAATTTTCACAAGACAAAGGGGATCAGATTTCGTGTTGTTTCCCACAGAAATGCAGAAAGAAATTTTTCGCGCGATTCAGCTGTATCGTTTTCGCACAGCGTTAAATTTTTTTTCTCTATATATATATATTTTAAATGGGAAATACGGATACACTTTTATTTGTTGACGTGTTCGAGAACGAAATTGGAGATTTGCGGAGTAATGCTGATTTACGTATATTTTTTTGTCGCGGGATATTTTTGCAAAGGGTTGTTTTGGAACGCCGCATTTTATCGGCCCGAATAAAATATCGTTTATTCAATTAAGTTTTAAACCTTTGAATAAAAAAAACGCGAAAGTTATATTGGCAATTTGCGAACGAATAATTGCATGTCTTCCGATGACACAACATAAAAAATGTAACAATACGAACAAACAATTTCCCACGATCGTATTTTACACTCAGTCTCTCGCATAATTTTCAGCATGTTTTAATTTCGTATTATTTTCTTTTGTTTTCCGCGTCGGTACAGTAGACAGTTTAATCCGATTTAAATGCCTGGTCTTTTTCCTAATCTCGTACAATTGTATTTTCGAAATTTTCTCATTCCTTGCGCCACATTCAGGACGATCGTATCCGACGGGACAGTGGCGCTCCTTTCGGGGGTTGAGCCCCCTTAATCTGAAAAAGTGAAATCTCCCCCGATCCCCGGAGCTGTACACAATGTTTCATCGATAAGGTTAACGAACTGAGGATTTTACGCCAGATTTTCTTACCCGAAAAGACTGATTTTTTAATAAATCTAATACATTTTTTATGTCATTTTATTGTCTTCGCGTTGGTTGCGTCGTAAAGTTTCAGCTTTTTACGCGTCCACATTATCCGCAGGACATCTTGCGAGATCTAATTTAATGATACGCAATGTTGCGGTCGAAATTTCGGCCAAAGACGCAATATCAAACGGTCCTGCGCACAGCCGCCGCGCATGCGCAAACAAAAACGGCACGCGGTGTTTGCTCTCGCAATAAAAATCAACCTCGATCGAGCGCTCGTTTCAGATTAATTCGAATTTTAATTTATTCATTATTCACATATATATCAACGAGCAATCATTCATTGCATAAACAGTGGGTATTTGCATTCGGCATATAAAGAAACACTTGTGGAAAAAGGAAGATGTTTATTTTCGCAATATACACGCAAAAATTTGTTTATGTTTGAATCTTTAATCAATGATGCCGAAGAGCTCTTTGATGAGCGACAGTGAGATTATCTGTTTGTTTGTAACGATAATTTGTCGTTTATTTAAATTGAGAGATGTGTCTCATTGCTCGTTGGGGATATAAACGAGACCAAAGATATATCTCGATCCCTTGATGATTTTTGATTGCTTCGAACCGTTATTTTTTATGGATTTCGTTCCGGTTCGATTAAAAAAAAACAAGGGATTATTTGTTAAATGTTTTTATCTGGGATTTGAACTGGAAGTGCATTGAAAACCAATAACTGCTAAAAATAGTTTTTATGTAGGAACGAAACCTCAGAGCTGAACCGAAAACCAATAACGGTTCATGTTGTTTTATTATACATTTTTAATACAAATTAAAGCAATTGAAAAATTATCAACTGAACTGAAAACAAAAATTGGCACCGATCCTATATATATATATTTTACCGGTTCAATGCCATGGATTTTTTAACAGGTTGTAATCCCTTTTTTAGTATGTATTTTTTTGTATGTATGATTTTTAGTATATAATAATATCCGTAATAGATGTCACTACAACATGATATAGAATATCCAACAAATTTTTAAAGGAACAAATAAATAAAAATACTTGTACAGATGTGTACGTTTGGGAATCGTGACCACTCCGCATAGCTTACACCAGTGTACTCATGGCTGAACCGGTTAATTAAACCGGAACGAAAATAGAACCGAAATATAACGATTCGATTATTCCTCAAAATAATTACACTTCGAGAATCTGAATAAGTAAAAAATTCCCAATCTCTGTCTGCGATACAGGACGTGATAGAACCCCCCAGTTTAACTATTAAATTTGCAGTATAATTCTTCAGTAGTTCTCCAAGATTCTACTACAATCAAGGATTTATATAATTCATTATTGAATTTTGAAATATGTCCTGATTTTAATGCATCCCATTCGATCGCTTGTTTTGATGTGTTATTCGACATTTTTGGGGTCCAACATATTATATTAATGCCATTTTTAGGCAGATGTAATGTAATAAATATCACATAATATCTTGGCTGTAGTTTGGATATAAATTGATCATTCTTACAACTGGAGGTCACCGGTGACCCCCATGTTCTAAGGATAATGAATCTCGCACGAACTTCAATCCAATTGTGGTTCGTTTGATGAAATGCTGTATTACAGATCTTTATTATTAGTCTGGATTTATTTGGTTTGGTTTATTTTCACAGCTAAATCGCTTATACGTTCGCGATTTAGTAAACCATTATTTTTTCGTAAATATGTGTACAGTCAGCCCTCCTATAACGTTTCCTTTAAATCGAGGTTTTCAACAAAATGATAATATTTTCAAGGTCTAATTACATATTTCGTAAATATATAATACTTTGCCAGGTGAAATAAAGGTCTATACCAGTAGTTCTTAAACTTGTTGGAGGTACTGAACCCCACCAGTTTCATATGCGCGTTCACC